>VTWG01001444.1:120355-144259 GCA_008817895.1 Anopheles fontenillei | reverse complement strand
AAAAACCCCCCCCCCCCCCAGGAGCCACATTGCATAAAGTGGGCTCGCGTGCATTTTTGTGTTTTTTTGTGGCTGTGTGCCTTGGCTTCATTTTCCCATTTGCGTTCTTTGTGGTGGTGCGTTCGTCGCTTGCTTTTTGTCCACTACACTTTACCAAATTCCCTGCCAGAGGAGGGGGGCTTTGGGCGTAGCGGGGGAAAGCGTAGCGTTTGCGCAGTTTTTTGTTGTTGTTGTTGATGGTGTGTTGGTTTCCGTAGTGTACAGCAGTCATTCCTGCTCTCCCGCCGCCGGCTGCCCTTTTTGCAACAACGTTCGCACACACACACACACACATTCCGCCCAGTCTACGGCGGCATGAAAACCGTGCCGTGTGTCCTCCGCTTTGTCGACGGGTACGATTTGCCGAAATAAAACTAAAGTATCATCGCTCTCTCTCTCTCTTCTCTCTGTCTCTATCTCTCTTTCTATCTCTTCTCTCTCTCTCTCTCTCTCTCTCTCTTTATCCCTCTCTATCTTTATCTGTGGCACTCGCCATCGCGTCCACAACTATTTCGCATTATTTTGATTGCGCGGGCAGGGTTCGTTGCTTCCGCTTTTTTTTTTTATTTGCAATTCACACGCACTGATGACACACCGCTTGGGTGGTAGAATTGCTCAACCGCAGAAGTGGAAGAGAGAAAGAGGGCGTCGACGGTGGAGCCAAAAATGGAGAGTTGAATGTACGACCAAAAACCGGCAAACCGAGCGGCGGTCTAACACGCGTTGCATTTGCAACGCTCCCCTTTGTGGTTGTGGGTTTATTTTTGAACGCGTTGAAAAATGTGTCTTGTTTGAAGCATTTGATGACGGTGCGCTAACACGCAGCTCTGGTGCCACAACATCACCACCACCGCACCGTTGACAGATCCGCATGTAACGCAGTGTAAACAAATGCACGTAACAACACGACAAAATACATTAAAAAGAGAGCCTGCTGAGAGTGAGAGAGCGCGCGCGCGCGCCAGAGAGAGGGAGAGAGAGCGTATTGCTCTCACTCTCATGCACGCGCGAAACAAGCGGGACAGTAAATCATCGCGCGAGCAAATTGCGTACTCTCGCTCTCTGATGCAATGTCGCGTAACGACAAGCAAGAGAGCGAGAGAGAGAGAGAAAGTGGGCAAGAGAGTCGATTGTCGCGTGGTTTGCGTGTTCGCTCTCTTTCACTCGCTTTCGCGCGCTTGCCGCTTTTCTCTTTTTTGGTACCGGTGCCGCTGCAGGAATGTTTGCGCGTCGCGCGAGAGAGTGAGCGAGTGAGAGAGAGAGAGAGAGCGCGCGACGCCACACCGCGCACAGAGCGTGTGACACACAGCGTGCGGCGAGCGGCGAACGGGCCGGCTTTCGGGTGCGTGACGACGCCGGCGAGATGCACTCCGTGTCCGTTTCATTGCGAGTCCAGACACCGTGCGAGACGGACGGTCCGTGTCCAATTTCCGCTTTTTTGTTCTCTTCTCCGTGTCAGTCTAGTCCCGTGTGTTGGAGGTGTCCCGATAAATATCCGCGCGCGCGCCTCCTCCCCCGTGCTCTCTGCCGCGTCCGTTTCTAGTGCGTACTTGTGTTTAGTGTGGTTTGGCGCTTTGTACGCTCTCTAGTGTTAGTTTTGTTTTTTTTGTATTTGTTTGTTTGTTTGTTTGGTGGTTTGGGGATTCCGTGTTGCCATTGTTTGCGCGCCGCTCATTAGTGAAAAGGATAAAAGCGGAAGGGAAAAGCGATAAAAAGAGGCAAACAAGAGGAGGGAAAAAGTACTTAAGATTTATTGCAAATGAAAAACACATTCGTACACACACGCAAAACGAAAGCACGAGAAGAGAACAAGAATCAAGCCCGATAGAAACAACAAACAAAAAACAAAAGTGGAAGTGAATCGTGAATTGAAGTGTGTACAACAGGGAGGGAAACAACGGCGAACGGCTAAAGTGATGGTGTTTGCGGGTGACCAAAAAAATCGAGGGGGGATAGCAAAAGAAAGACCAAATCTCACTCTTTTTCTCTTTCCCATTCGCTCTCTCTCTCTCTCTTTGTCTCAGTTTTTTTTCACGAACCGGTGACAGGGCTACTTCTTTCTCTAACCCGTCCTTCTCGGGACGGTTACGCTAAAGTTCGTCGTCTGCGTGTTGGAGTCTCTCTGAAAGCGGTGGCCCCGGTGGACGTTGGTGGCAAATTTATGCAAAAGTGCAATCATTTCCATCCCTCTAAAGAGAGAGAGAGAGAGAGAGAGGTGGTGCACGATGCGAACGATCGGAGAAATCGTTTCAAATGCAACATGAAGTTTGTTGTTTTTTATTTCTTGCTCTGGTGCGTCGTTTATGGTGGCCGACACGCTTCCCCCATCACTCCCTCTCCAGTTGCTGTGTTAACACTTGAACCATAAACTTTCAAGACAAGCAGCTTGTTTGCTAGGCGCAAAACTTTTTGCAGGATTGGAGTTGCTTCCAAAGGAAGGCGGGGAGATAGGAGCAGACAGCGCTTAGGGTAAAACGTCAACGTCCCTTTGTTCCGGTTTGGCTCGAACCGAATGGCCCTTTGCCACCCGAGCCCGAGCGAGAGAGAGAGAGAGAGAGAGTGGTGCGCAAACTCCTCCAATTTGGGCAAACGCGGAAGGTTGTGGCTGTTTTGTTTTATTTTGTTTTAGCGCCTGTCAAACGCGTCTGGGTGACTTTTGGTTTGTATGACTTCATTTTTTGTTGTTGTGTGTGGCTGTTTTCCTCGTCCAGCCAATAAGCAGTAAGAACATTGGCCACGAGCGCGGCAATCAATGCCCGTGCAACACAAACACCTCTTAATACAAAGTTAGCTGCTCCTCGCGCGACTAAATGAAGAAGAGAGCGAGAGAGAGAGAGACCGCGCGGCACTTGACAACTGCTGTCCACTTGACAGATTATCTCGATTGCCTGTCAGCAATAAATATGTGTGTGCAGCCTGTGTGTATGTGCACACTCTCTTATTGACTTGCGAGCAGTGCAAACAAATCTGGGCAAGTCACACCTCCCGCCCCCCCCCAGCACACGCTGGACACAAACGGTGCGCGCTGCACTCTTCTCGGTTTGTTGCGATCTAAATATAGTCGCCACCCTCCCCCCCGCCTTGTAATGCCCGCCAAGCGGTTGTGGAAGGTGTGTGAAAAATCAGCAAGCACAAGCGCTCGGAAATCGTTAAATCAACGAGCGTGTGTGAGACAACAGGGGCGATCAAAACAGCGCCCCACCACGCCAGTAGCGAGAGGCAGGAAGCGCAGGACCTCCCAACTGGCGGTTTTGGCTCTGGGGGTCCCACCTCTTCATCTTCGAGGCGATAATACTTTATGGCTTGAGAGGGGGCACTGGAGGAGACGGGTGTAGTTGCCCGCCCCGACACAGTCGCAGCGAAAGCCGCACTCACGGCCAGGGACGTGTGTGGGGACGTTGGGCACCGTAGGTGCCGTAGAAGTCGTAAAATGGTCGTAAACTGGTCGTAAAACACTGCTGGACGTGATTTTCGGACGGATGAAGTTTGATCTCTCGACCCTCTGTGTGTGTGTGCGTGTGAGACAGAGAAGATATAAACGGGAATGGAGAATCACGTGACGTCGGGTGATGGAAGAGAGGCATGGGAATTATGGAAATTGATACGAGTGTGTGTATACATATTAAAGTCGGATCTGATCGCGCTTGATCGATCAGATTGATCTTGTCGCGCGATCAGATCAGGTGCGACTCCTCCACTGCCTCGTTTGTTGCGTGCTTAATGTTTGTGTGTGTGTGTGTTTTTTTTCGGCTTTCCTTCCTCCCATGTCCACCCAGAAGCTACTGGTGAGATTTGTAACCGCAAGTGCTAAAACGGTCCATAAGTGCTGAGGCAAAGTCCTGCGTCTGTGCCATGTGCGGTGAGTGTGGTGAGAAGTGTCCTGAGCCAAAAGTGGAGCAATATTTCGAAAGCAAGTGATGCAGATGGCGCTCTGAAAGAAGAAGTTGGTGTGCCAGAAGTGCATTTTGTGTTGTGTTTGTGTGCATAAAATTCTTCAATCAATCGACTGGCAGGAGTCGCCATAGCGCAAGCCACAGACAGCTCCGGCGACCGACCTCTTCAATCAAACTCTCTGGACCAGGTGGTCGCCACCAGACGGCCGGGGCAGCAGTAGTGGTGTGTGGTGTTTGCGGCACAGTATGCCGCAGCAGCACCTCGTTGCAGTCGGTAGTCGTCGCCTGCCCATCCTCTGCAATCAGAACAACCAGCAATTGTGTGTGTCTGTGTGTGTGTGTGAGAAGAAGTAAGAAGAAGCAGAAGAAATAAACACACGCCGCTGGATCGCCGGATCTATATGTGCCGCAGGGAGCGGGACCGATCCACCATCCCCTGGCGGAGCGCGGTGCCTCCTCTTCTCCGTGCCTGACACGCTTCCGGCCACGAGCGAAACGACAAACAGCGAGCACTATTGGACGGGTCGAAGCAGCGCGCAGCACCCCGCAGGAAACTGCGGGGCCGCATAGCCTGAAAAAGCTGGGCAAAGCCGGCGCCGCTGAAGGAGGAGGAGGTAACAAGAGCAGCAGCAGCAGCAGCAGCAGTACCGGTCGTAGTGGTGCCAGTGCCTCCGCCGACCCGATCGCTGCCCTTGCGGAGGGAATCGAAGGAGGAGCAGGTGGTGGTGGTGATACGCGCGCTACTAGTAGAACGACCACCGGACCAGCGAGTGGCCGGCCGGGCTCGCCGATGGCCGTCGGGGGCGCCACCTCCGCGTCCGGCGTCGGCACTGCTGCGGCGGCAGCTGCGACGGCGGCGGTGGCGGCATCCATCGGTCGCAGCAGTGCGGCGATCGTGTCGCCCGCCCAGTCCCTGACGCAGAGCGCGCTGGCCGCCGCGACCGTGACGGTGGCGATACCGGCCGCCGGCAGCCCGGCGACCGGCGGTGGTGGCGCGCCGGGAGCAGTAACGGTGGTGGTGGCGGCCCACTCGCCACCCACCGGCAAGGCAGTTGCCGAACAGGTCAGTGTGTGGGACTCATCACGTTTGTCCTAGTTGAGTGGGCCCGTTTTTGCATGCACCGCTGGTGCCGTGACCAGGAGCTCAACAGTGAAAACATGGCAAATTAGTGGGGCTTCAGGCTTGATAACACTCAGCATGTGCAACGGAACTGCTGCCGCCTGAAATAATGGGTAGAATGCGAGTGGTTTTGCTTTCATAATTGGTGCCATGACCAGGATCCATATCACCGCACAGCACAGCATCCCATCCTGCTGTAGTTTATTGTGTGAGGTCTTAACCCCTGTTTTATTGCTTGCAGCTCTGACACCGATGAATTTGATAGATACGCTTCCAGTGAACGAGAGACAATCAAGAGAGAGAGAGAGAGAAAGAGAGAGAGAAAGAGAGAGAGAGAAAAAAAAAACAAAAAATGATCCCTGAAAATAGAGGAAACGCTATCTAATTGTTTTCAATTGGCTCATAACATCGATCCTGTGCCCTATCGCGCTAATCGGTGTTAGAGCAACGACAACATACACACACACATACACACACAAACGGAACTATTACACAGGATTGTGTACCATTCTCCCCTGGCTGGCTTTGGGTTATCTCATTGTGCCGCACCCTGTCTCTGGTCGGACGGTCGGTCGGATGCTTCCCCTTCTTTAAATCCTTCGGTTGTCGTGGACAAGGGGACAGCCGTGGGGACGTGATTTTCCCGCCACCTCCTGCAGCCACCCTAGCGGTCGCTCCAGTTGTCTCATTGTGTACAATGGATTGTTTGGCGATGTGCGGTGCTTAAATAATAAACGAATTACCAAGGGAACGAGAGGTCCCGCGTAGGAACAGAGGCTGCTGTGGTATGCAGTTCTGGCCATCGATGGGTATGCGCTCTCCCGTTTTGCCGTCCCCTGTTGCAATTCCCTCTGCGGGATATCGAATAAAGCGGGGAATCTACGCTGCGAAAAGGAAATCTCTTCCAAATGCTTACCCAGGGATTTGCCCTGTCTCTCTCTCTCTCGCTCCCTTGAATGAACCCTTTTTTCTGCCCTACTGTTGCTGTGTTCCGAGCGCCCATAGCAAAACGGTAGAGGAGGGGCGTTCCCCTTGTCGTACTGTCGCGCACACCGCGGCCAAAATAAACCGGAGGGCGCGAAGTACTTTAACACTCCCGGGAGGAGTAGCGGCTCGACCGGAACGCGCAAACGACGCGACGATGGCGGCCTTTGTGAGCAGCAGTAGCAGCAGCAGCAGGTCGTAGTCGTCGAGTGCGCGGAACTAACCGTAACTGATGATATGATAATGATGATGTTGGCAATGGTTGCGCGCGCCAGCCGGTAGCTCCTGGACTTTTTGTTTTGTTTCGGGTAGTTTCATGCTTCCTCCTTCTTTGCCGGCGGGGTTTTGGGTGAAGAAAAAAGAAGGGGCTCGACCCTCGGGGTTCGGTTTTCGTAACAGCAGTGCGCTGCCGAGAAGGCATCATCCCCCCTAGGAGGTTCTTCCCCTAGGTTTTTGTGCCTAGGTTCCGGTCTATCGAAAATCGACGACTTTATTAAGTGGCTTCTGCACGTTCGGGGCACCGAACGAGCGAGATGGGGAGGAACGGGTGTTGTTGGGATCGTGCGAAGCTAGACTACCCTTTCCTAGTTACTGCCTGCTTGCTTCTACCCCTTGTTATGGTGCAGTTGTTGTTGGTTCATACCTATTATTTTCTTCCTCCTCTCGCCTTTCGGTCGGCACATTATATTCCCTACCGGTTTTGCTTCCCAAGTTCACATTCCCCAAAAAAAGGGGTGCAAACTACAGTACATTAGTTCTCATTTAAATGTGACAATAGACGGGCCCGAAAAAACAAAACACGATCGCGCCGGATGCACGCGAGCGCTGATATTTGGTCTAGGCCGGGGATGCAATGCCATACAACAACCGTCCTACGATAATCGTACTGCGGGCGCCTGTGTTTTCTTCGCCGCTTTGCACACGCCACGCCGGCGAGGAACAATGCCAAAGAGGTTGTAGCGCATCTTCTTCGAGAAAAAGGCGCGGGGTGTTGTGCTCCGAGGAGAACGGAAGGACAGCTGCACAGGACACGGGGACTACAACGCGCGAGATGATATATAGGCGTGAAAAGAGGGGGAGCGCGGTGCGAAGTGTATAAACCCACAAAAACCCACTCACCGGCAACAAAAGGGAAAGTCGGCAGTGATTGTGTTTTATTTATAATTTGTGCGAGGGTTAACAGAAAAACAAACAAGCGCCGCCGCGCGATCCGACGGTTGTTGCGAGGAAACGCTACATCGATTTTGATTATTTTCATTCCTCTTTTTTGGTGCGCTTTTTTTTGGTCACACACATTATTATTTGCCCGTCCGTCAATCGTCAGTAATAGTAAATAGAGCCTTCTCCATATGCAAATGAGACCGCGTGTATTTATAAATCAATTTTCTCGTTACTATTTTATGATAGAACAGAGAAAGAGAGACAGAGAGAGGAGAGCGTTCAGCGCGCGCGTGGGCGCTTCGGGGATTTGATCCCTCTCCTCTCACCAAGGCGCGCAATCGTGCGCTCTCCGCTTGTCGTGCACCACCGAGCAAGCGCTGCCCGCACCCCGTTCAGTATCGAACCGTATCGGCCGTCCATCAAAGCGCGCAAGCACTTCATAATTCTACAGCTCTATTACACCGTTAATGAACCGTCGCGCGCGAATTGAAGGCGGATGGAGCAGTGGCTCATCATGCCATGTTTATCTAAACACACTCCATACGTTCGAGTATGTGGGTGGGGATGTGTGTGTGTGTTTGTGACTGTGACTCTCATAAATAAAATAAAACGGGGCTGCCCCCATAATCACCCCGTTTATAGCCGCACGCCGTACAGATTTATTAACAAATATTACCCACCGTTTTCGGGATAAATAATCGCTTCCCCTATCTTTTCTGCCCAGCTCCCTGCACTTACTTGCACGGCCGATGTTTCTGTGTTTTGTTGTTTTTTTTTTCTCCGCTCTCTCTCTCTCCTCCTGACAGGCCTAAGAGTAATATCATGCGGCTTCGTTCATCGGTGAACGTGGTGTGGTATCATAAATAAATGGCGCAAACCACAACGTGTGTCCGCTTTTGCGCTCGTGATGAGTGAGCTTGAAACTAATAAATGGGGTTGGGGTGTGGGAGAGAGGTCGATGGAGTGGGGAGGGGGGTTGTAGCACACACACACACACACACGCACAGCAGTAAAACAAATCGAAGAAGCGCAAAACATACCGGATCGACGTTAAACGCTTGTCGAAGATCATTCCCACCAAGGGGGAACAACAGCTCCTGCTGAGCGGGGGCGCGATCGGCAACGGCACTCTCCACCGCCGCCTCTGAGTCTTTCCCCGCTGCCTGCGCCCCCTATTGCTGGTAGAGTGATTTATTGATCGCGCGCACATACCGTTCGGTCTCGTATATTTTGTATCTTGCCTCTGCGGCCGCCCGTTGTGGATATTGGGGTCGGGCGCGCGGGCATGGGGAGTGTTTAGCATACGCATTTTAATTGGCTAAGCATATCGTGCGTGTTTTTTTTCCTCCCTTGTCGACTTATCGCAGCAGAAGAGCAGAAGAGTAGAGAGAAACGAGACGAGAAGGGCGTTTGATGGTGGTGGGATAGTATCGCTGCCCGGCAGGGTTGCTGCGCTCCCCCATGCTGTGCTCCCGTGTGTGAGATCACTGGTTTTACTGCCTTTTATTATGAAGGAGATGTATATCTCAGTGTGTATGTGTGTGTTTGCTGTGTGAGTGGATGATATTAAACATTTTGTTAAAAGCGTTGTTTAAATAAAAACGCGCGCGGGCCATGCATGATGCGCATACGACGGGGCGGTGGTATTTTTCTTTTTAGGCCGGAGCAGCAATAATGTGTCTGCGCTATTTGCTTGTCAAACATCCGCTCGCACTCGTCGATTAGCTTTTCTACTTACTGTTTCTTCTTTTTTTGTTGTTTAAATAGGATTATAAAAAAAAAAACAAACAAACTAACCGCATATCATGTCACCCCGTGTGTTTGTGTGTGCGCGCTGCTATCAAAAGGCTGGCTGTAAACCATCGTTGCGAGTGTTGTTTGCTAGGCTTAGCAGTGTGTTTATCTCTTTTTTGTTGCTTTTCTGAAATTAAAAAACCATCACACCATCTCCTTCTTGTTTCTAGAGTGCTGTTGTCTTTGCTCGGTTTTGTAGTATCACAACAAGTAGCACTAACCCAATTCTGCTTGAAATATGTATATGGCAAACCACCCAAAAAAACGGTCGGTGCAGTTTCTTCCACTGCTGCTGCCCCGGTTTTAATGCCCGATCACTTAAAGAGTGTGCTGTAGCGGTTTTTTAGCGACACAAGTGTCCTCACGAGGTCTGACGCTCAAGTGCGCTTTCAACCCGGTTCCCACTGAACTGAGCTGTGTAGCTGATGCGTGAAGAATTTGAGTGTTTGTTGTGTGTGTGTTTGTGTGTGTGTGTGCGGTGAAGTGATCTCATCTCTCCGGCACCGAGTGGAATTGGAACAGGATCCTTCAGAAGGGGTTAAGATCGACCCTCCACCATGTAAACCGTTTATTGGCGTGCCGTGTGTGGACGTGTGCGGGATGAGACTGTACTCTCGTTTCTTGAGTGAGGGGGAACGTGTGTGGAGAATGGTCACCTGCATCATTGGGAAAATTGCATTATTGGAAAATGACTTCTAATGATTGAAAATCATTAAAAACAATATTTGATACTCACCACGAAAATTTTGGAAGATTTATTAATAAATAAATAACCCAGAAAATGAAATAACAAGGTTTTCCAAGTACCTTTCGAATGTAAACATTGTTTTTCACCGCGTGCAAAAAGTTATTCCACAGTACTATGGTAGTTCATTGTCATCATAATAATTTTTAATATCTTCAGCATGATTTTCAACACTTCAAAGGTATGTTGTCATCGTTTTTTTTTCTCCGGAGGTTGAAGCTGGATCTCATCATCCGTTGATTTTTTAAGTGTTGAAAATCATGCTGAAGAAGTTAAACATTAAGTTTTACATTCGAACGGTTTTGGAAAGCCCTGTATTGTTCAAAACGTTGTAACAGGGTTTTCCAAGACACTTTCGACTGTGTACATAATTGTTCACCGCATCCAAGATGTGTTTCAACAGCTGTCAAATGGTGTATTTGCTTCCAAATGAAATTTCAGCTTCATCACACGATTTTCAACGCATAACAAAGAACTGTCAAAATCAGTCGTGTTGAAAATCATGCTGTAGAAATTAAAAATTAAGATGATGGAAATGAAATATCAGATTGATGTGGATTAACATGTTGCACGCGGCGAATAACAATGTTTACATTCGAAAGTGACTTGACTATTAAAGTGACTATGAAATATAACACTTTAATTCTAAACATTTTTTATTCCTTGCGAGATATTCCTCAACAGCTGTCATATGTTGTAATGGCATCACAATAATTTGTCAGCTCTTCTACATGATTTTAAACACATTTGTTATGTGTTGAAAATCATGTGTAAAAACTGACATTTTATTATGATGCAAATACATCATTTGACAGCTGTTGAAAAACATATTGGAGGCGGTGAAAAATGATGTGCACATTCGAAAGGGACTTGGAAAACCCTGCAAATCTGCACACGCACAATTCTTCCTAGATGCAAGAGGCTAAACGAAAGCATAACATTCAATGTTATGGTCCATTTTGCCCCTTTTTGTTTTGATGTGGTTTCATTTTCCCCATTTTCCTTCATTGTGCGACCGTTTTACCCCGCACAATACATTTTTGCGCAACTTTTTATGATGTTGAAATGTAAATTTCATTTTATACATTTATATTTGTTATTATAGCGTCTACTTCTTATGGTTTTTTCACGAGTAAGATGTTCAGCCGGTCTCGTAGTACAGTCGTCAACTCGTACGACTTTAACAACATGCCCGTCATGGGTTCAATCCTCAAATAGACCGTGCCGCCATGCGTAGGATTGACTATCTTGCTATGGGGGGAAATCAATTATTCACTGAAAGCCAAGAGCCCACAAGTGGTACAGGCAGGCCTTGACCGACAACGGTTGTTGAGCCATAGAAGAAGAAGAAGAAGATGTTAAAGGATCGATTGCCGTCAATGGGATACAGAGCAATATCCTTAACGCTGCCATTTTGCCTCGCCTTCCCCTATAAATAAGCAACATTTAATCACAAATCAAATCAAATAAAAAGTTTTGTTTTATCAGCCTCCATATGAAAAAAATTGTGTTACATTGTGTGATTTGAATTGATGATAGATTTGTGTTGTTTTAATGCGTTTCTGATCAATTTAAACCAATTATGGATGCTAAATCCATCCTGCTTTACAGCAAAACTGTAACAAAATTAGACCGAGCAGTAGGCAGCCCGCCCCCATCAAGCTCAAATGTTGTGGTCTGCAGTTTTTTGCTTGCAGGCTCCGATATTGAATTGGATTTCGATGTGTGACAACAACTAAAGCTACACAAAATTAGATATTCATGCTGAAATAACAAAGTTTTCGCGTTAAAAACCACCGCCACCATTATTTCAAAATTGTCAAGTTGCGGTAAAAAAAAACCAAAAATCAATAAATGTAGAAATGTCTTGCAGCCTTCTGTGACTTGCTGGAACGATGTTTCCGTCCATTTTTTGTGCTTTATATATTCCTTTTTTTTGAGTTTTTGGAGTACAAATAATAGTACCACTGGAGCACGGAAATTGAAACAGCATCCACTCGGTGCATCCCCATAGCAGGGGTTTCCTCCTCTCCAAAAACGGCTCTCCCCAGTGCAGGAGAAATTCGCTGGCACACAAAATTTTTTGTTATTTTTTGGCGAACTGCCAACCATTCCGTTTTGGGGCGTACTACACAAATCACACGCGGGGCCAGGGTGTGCATTTGTGTGCTAGCTCGGTCAGGCGCGATGAATAATTAAATTTAATAAATGTGTGCAAGCCGGGGACGGAAGCAGGGCTAAATTATGAATGAAATTTGATAATGCAAGGAATATGCATTTATCGAACGAAAAACGGCATGGTCCGGTAGAAGTATGTGTCACTGTTGTTGGGTGCAGAGTGAGAAAGAGACGAGGTGGGCAAACAACAACACACACACACACACTACCCTACCTATCCACCTCCATTGCTTTGTTGCGGTTTACCGAGCCCCCGATGATTGTAGGGCAAATAATGATGCCAAACAGTTTATGGTCCATGCCGGATGCCTTTTCGTCCAAACCAAATGCCTTGACCAAAAAAGAAAAAAAAGAAGAAGAAGAGAAAAAAAAGAAAACATCTGCTAATAAATAATCATCTCACATTTCCAATTGAAAGTAGGCAGCAATAAAAAAAACAAAAATAAAATTTAAAAAAAAACGGCTAACCAAACACAAACCGAGAGCAAAACAATAATTATAAACCAAAAAAAGCAAACAAAGTAAAAAAAAAAACAAAAAAAAAACCACATCGGAATGAAACGACAAAACCATCAATTTAAATTGACTACTACCAGTCGCCGCTTTCAAGCCCACTCCCACCCCCCCCCCCCCCCCCCCCCCCCCCACACACACAAAACGCCGCCAACGGAAGCGTGTCAATCTCAATCCGGTTTGGGTTTTGTCGTTTGTTTCCTTTTTTTTTTATTCCCCCGCCGTCGCACTCCTTTTGCTCGCGTTGGCTCGCTCAAAGTGACAAGTGACAATCAAATGACAGCACTAAGTAAAACCCGCCAAACCGACCCTTCTCTTGGGCAAACACTCCCCGCCTTGCTGTGGGCCCGTTCGCACATTAAATCATTTCACAATCAATCAATCGATTAATCAAATCCCAATCGCGAGCGTGATGGAGAGCTTGGAGAGCGACGAGGGCGGTTGTTTTCCATCTCCTTTCCGCCAATGTTGCATTCCCCCCCCCTTCCTCTAGCATTGGAATTGCCTCTTCTTCTCTCCCTTCCCCCCGCATCCTATGGAATTTTGATTTGGTTGGCGGGGGACGCTTTTTTCATTACGCTATCACTCATTAGATTTTGAACATAATTAAATCACTCGACATCATCAATTATAGAAGCTCATCAGTTTATGGGTTTTGCTGCCGCTGGGTGGGATGGTGCGTGTGGGAGGCAGAGCGGGAGGAAGGATAAGCGAACCCATCCGTGTAGGCGAGCGAGAGAACTGGTCGGCGAGTGGCGATAATAATGGTTAAAAAAATAAATTTAAATCAGAGAATCTCTGCCCGAGTGCTCCTCCTGTGTCCTGTGTGTGTATGTGTGTGTGTGTGTGCAAAGGATTATACTCGAAGCGCGCACCGCAGCAGGATTGCATTTACAAAATGGCGCACACTAACCGAAAAAAACACACGCACAGGGACAGAGAGAAGCAGCAGCAAATTGGTGGCATCTCGTCGGTCTTCTCTTTCACACTCAGCACTCACACACACACACACACAGTGGAGAGGGCAGAGGGGTGGTAGGAGGCACACAGACGCGAATAATTAAACTCAAACAGGCGGAAAATTATTTTGCCCCGGAGTTAATTAAATTTTCATTCGTTTATAGATTATTTCTCGCCCCGCGCCTAATATGGTGTGTGTGTGTTTGTGTGAGTGTGTGTGTGGGTGCGCGCGCGCGTTGCTGGCACTTTTCCCGCCCGCCGCGGGATAGGTAAAGGGAGCTATGTTTTAGTGGCCGAAGGGAGCAGGGGGCTCGCGGGAGGGGTGCTTGCGAAACCTGTGCCGGGTAATAATTTTCTTAATTTCGCTTATTCGATTAAGTGCGGATGTATGTGTGTGTGTGTATGCTTAACGCGTAAACGATTACGCAAGGGGGTTGAAGTGCCCTCCCCCCCCCCCCTCTTCTCTCATTTTTTGTTGGTCGGCTGCCGGCTAGATGGAATACGGAAACAGTTTGAAACACTTAATTGATTGTTAATTGTTCCGCCGGCATGTGCGGCACTGCGAAAAGAGATAAAACACTGATAAAACACTGGTCGCTGGTCGCTTTACAATGTTACACAATTTAAAGGGTATGGACATAATATTATATCAATGCAATTAAATTGAACTATTCGGCGTAATTTTTGTTAAATTTCTATTAACTTAAGCATTGACGCGAACGGCGCCTGAATTTATGCAATCAAACGGGCAGAGTAAGAATATTTTTGTACCACTACGCGGTACTTCATACACCATTGGCTTCTGCCAATCGGAGGTATGGCTTTGTTTTTTTTTGCAAATGCCATACTTTTGGTCCTTCGAGCCGGATACGGAACAACCCGCGTTGCACGTGCGAGGCTTACGTGAAACTTTTGGTCCTTCGAGCCGGATTTCAACCAGTGACGTATGGGAGTCAGTTTCAACAAACCAGTGCTGTCGCAACCTTTCTCTGTGTTGGCCCTGTGGCCTCATTTTAGACTACATTAAAATGGCTTCTGATGTTCGCGCATACGTAACAAAAACTTGTACACTCTCGAGTCGGAAAGATGGTTGCAACTGGGGGAAAGAAAAAAGAAAGCAAAGTTCAATCCCGGTGTGTTTGGCGGAAAGATATAAGAGAGAGAGAGAGAGAACGTGAATAGCAAAAAAAAGTCTCAAACTTTTCCCTCTGCCAGGATTGGAACACACAGAAGCCTGCCCAAGGCGTTGACAGTGGTTATTTCTCGTTCGCGTTCGCCCAGTCACATGGCTTAGAGCGTGACGAAACCCTTCTCCAACAGACACAACCCAAAACAAAAAACAAACTGAAACAATCACATCGACACGGTAGCGTGGCGCTGCAATGCGAGACGTGGTCTGTATTTGCACCAAAAGAATAGCACATAGAACATACACACCAGAGCACAGGGTTTGGAAGTGAAGTTACCGGATGGTGGCGTCAAGAGTTCTCGTTCCGTCGTTAGCCAGCTTGCGCTGGGCGATCAGTTTGCTTGGGTTGTGCGTTCTACACCATGACCGTGTACTGGCTCTGCTACCTAATCAAAATCCCCAACATACTGTCGAACACATTGCGTTCTACCAGCGAGCACCGAGCAGCATAACGATGCTGTGTGTGTGTGTGTATATATATGTTGCTGTCTACGCCCGGTGGTCATGTCGTTTGGCAGGAATTTGTGAACGACGCTGGCAAAAGAAGCGGTATATCCTACCTTCTGTGCACGCTAGACACGGTGCGCACCCTTCCCGGGACGAGAGTTTACCGAAGTTTAACGAGATTAACAGATCGTAATGGAAAGTGGGATGAAAAAAAGTATACCGGGGGATGTTTGTTCCGGCAGCGTTCCGTTTCATTATTTCCAGTGCCTTATTTTTTGAGGAGTACATCCATCCGCCCTCTCCGCGCCGTGCTGCTGCCGTGTTTCGCACGGTTTGATCCATTCGTTAGAGCAGTAAGCTACCTGGGATTTACCTGTCAGAGCATTTTCCACTGCACATACAAACATCGGGGGGGTTGGGTCCTTCTTTTTTCCTGAACGAAGGTGTTGAAGTACACACCGGTGTCTCCTGTACAGTTTGTTCGGTGCAAAGTCATGCTTATTGTTGTATGAAAATTTAAACACTAACTTTGAAGCAGCACATTTACTCATGTCAACCTTTTGCTTTCTCTCTTTTTCCCTTCACAGGTAAGCTTCAACTTGTATTTCAAATCGGTAAGCTCACACTCACACACCGGGTTGGGGATCAAACGCCTTCGGGCGAACTGCTTCTGGGGAGGTTGGATAGTCTATTTCTGGTAAGCGACAAACGGCTATCAGCAGGCACCAATCAGCTCGAGTTATCGCGGTCCGGTACTCGCATCCTGGTGTATCAACAGCATCCAGCATTAGCAGCACCTGTGTCGACCAAGTTGTGCCTGTTGTGTAGTGCGCCAGCAACCTCCAAGGATGAGCGTATTGAGCCTCCTCCGGTCCATATAAACACTCCGGTAGACAGTCAAGCCGCTCCGTGCGCCTTATAACCCCATTATCCCTGGATGCTGCCAAACAGGAAGCGTGCCATCCTTCACCCCAGTCTGGGCTAGCCTGTGACATGTCTGGCGTGTGAAGAAGCTGACGAGGAGGGGAAAAACTGGGGTTGAAAGAGAATTACGTTACACTCCCAGTATCAGGCAGCAGCAGTAGTATCATCATCATGTCACATTGATCTAGCAACGGGGAAAAGGTGTTGTCTTCACCACTGCCTGATCATTTGGACGCTCGGGGTGTGCAAGAGATGGAAAAAGTGGGTAATGGACTTCAAACATAAACACACACACACACACACAATGTAGGTCTCATAGATGGTGTGTTAATTTGCCTGATTGACTTCCTACCTAGCCCTGTGATGCGATGTGCGATGGTGCGTCCTCTCTTAACGGACGACTTGTTTGCCAGTGCCGGAGGAACGTACGTGATGGAAAGGAAAGGTGAAACTGGAAGTATCACTTTAAATATTTATCCATCATTTCCAGGCTGAATGAACCTTGTCGCTTCTCCTCCCGCTCGCCTCAACCAAAGCAAGCATAAAAATGTAGGGTCTCTGTAGCCCACACACACACACACATATGAGGTAGAAATTAAAAGCTCAAAGAAAGGCGACTAAACAGTCTTGTGAAACACTTTTTTTTTTAATATGCGCACACCTCTTTGTTCGTGTGTGGACAAATCAAACAGAGCTGTGTGTGTCCATGGGGAACGATTGAGGAAGGCGAACAGCGCGGCAGACTGTTTGCGGTAAGCACATTCCTCGGTAGCGTAAGCACTCGACGGATGGGCACCACGGATTGTGTGGACATTGTTCTGCACCGGTGCACTTAACCTTCCCCCTCCTGTCTGAGGGGAGTTCCATTCAATCCCGGCCTTCCCGAGAGGTATAATGCTACATACACGGGAAGGGGGCATCGAAACACACACGGTGCACAGGGAAATGGACGAGAAGTCAGTTTGATATCTTTGTAAAGATTGATTAACCTGATAGGGTGTTAAAGAATTGACTAGTTGCAGGATAGTGTTATCCCGTTTTGTTGGATATAGAACGTGCAGTTGCTGGACATCCGGAATAGTGCAGTGGTAAGCGTTCAGGCTTCGTACGCCACAGTTCTTGTGTTCAAATCCCGATTTTCACCATCGCCCATTTTAAGTGTGATTCAGGCTTTTATTTGCAGTGCAAATAATGTAAATTAGCTCTGTAATTGAGAAATCTTCACTCTGGGATAGAAACAACTTCATAGTTGAAAACCCCGGACCTGGTTTAAAGATAATCTCCTCAAGTACATCCTTGTTAAAGTGAAGAACCCTTCCCCTCCGAATGATTTCTGCATTCGAAAGCAATGTTTACTTCCTTTTATTTGCAAACAACTGGCTCAAAAGGCAAACCTCATTAACCGAGAAACCTGTCTCTTTGAATCCTGTGGAATCTTCCATACCGTTGGGCTTCTTCTTTGTGCATTGAACATACGAGCATTGAAATTGATCTTCTCTCATCGGCTAGTCTTTGCTCTTGCACGTTGCGCCAACTGCCTCGAATGTATGCAGCCTACCAGCAAGTCTCAGAGTAGTTCGCGGAATTCGATCGTACAACTTTTTAGTATGCGACAGAAGCGGTCGTCCCCCATCACCATCAACCCCTTTTACAGCGGTGCCGAAGGTTGCTGGCTCCGTCTGCTTCTCGGTCAACCTGCGTCTGCTCTCCTCCGCAACCATCCCGTTCGGCTTTTGGCGGAACTACCGTACGTGAGGATTCCTTTCCATCCTCCCTACCTGCCTGTACCGGCAACCACGCGAGTGTGCCCTATTTGGAGTCGCTACCGCGATTCGCACAAATGCAGCGTGTGCATTAATTCTGAGCGTGTGCTCGCAATCATTCGCAAACATTCAGAAGCACGGGCAGAAGTAGAAGTAGCAAAAAGGCAACAAAACGAAGAGTTGTGGCATTGTTTCGCCCGGTTTTATACAAGACACAACACCCCTGCCTGCTTTCTTGCAGTGAAGTGGATACCTCTACACACAGGGGCGCGCGCGCGCGCGCGTCCGCTCACATACCGATCGATTGTCAATTGGGTGCGAGAATCGAATGTGTGGTGGGGAATGGTGAATGTTAATCGAGGGGTGGTTGGTAGTACACACGGGTGCAATGTGTCGTGCACTATGCAATAAATTGACTGCCCCGTTGTGTGAACCTTTTCCACTTGCAAGAAAAAGAGAGCGCGAGAGAGTAAAGGCGATAGTGGAGAGATTTTTATGGTCCTGCCTGCTTGCGCCTGCTTGGCAAAGTCCTAAAGGGGTGAGACTGCAAGTCAACTGCAAAAGGGCCTGCAAGAGTCAAACTGGAAATTGGCGTAAGTGCGCGCCTGTTGATGCAGAAGATTTGGCCAAAACCTGTGCCGGTGGTTGAGCCGTTCAAACTTGTTTGGCATTGGGACACAAGAGCGTGCTCACACAAATCTTGGGCGCAGAAGAAACACTTCAAAATTCTGGCCCAGCGTGTTTTCTTTTGGTGAGTGTTCTGCATCGCAAGAATGGCAAGACATTATTCAGGCCCGAGCGAGTCACTCGCTGTTCATTCATATGTAAATTAAATCTCTGTGCTTCCTTAAGCTGCCGTTGAATGCACGGGACAGCTGGAGACGATGACGCGATAGTGTCGTAGACCCTCGCATGGCTGCAACAAACAAACTTGAGCCATTGTTGCCATTTGTTAATAGTGATGACCACATTTAGTGCCAGCTATAAATGTTTATTGCTCCGGGGGATAGCGCAGTAAAACCAGCCTGGCTGTCACCTGGTGTGTATGTATTTTGTTGCCAGTGGTTATTTGCTTCGCCTTTTTTTTTTTCTCGCGTTGCAGCTCCCGCTTGCTGGTGCTGCTGACGGTGATGCGACAACGCACGGTTAATTGCTCTGTCATCGGCGACATGCCGCGCGTACCATCAATGAAGGCGAAGGACTGGTGGAGGGACCTGGGAATGGGAGGCGTTGGGTGTGCGGTTTTGGAAATCTTTCCAACAAGGGGCAGCCAATTCCACAAACCGGTTGTTAGTGTGTGTGTGTGTGCTTTGTGCTGCAGCGATTGCAAAACGAAGCAAAAGGAAAGGGCAAGAAGGAGCCGCCTGTCAATTTGTGCGATTGCATTTCGCATTCGAACGTGTGTGTGTGTGCTGCACCCCATAAAATGAGCGGTTTGATGATTTTTATTGTTTTATTGCGGCATCGATCGTCCCCCCGGTACGCTTTTAATGCATGTGTTGCACATAATAATCGTAAATTAGCATGCTTGTAAACTGTGGCGCGTTTTCAATTATACACATCGTTGCGTGCGTGCGTGTGTGGGTGGATGGGTGAAGGTGTGCGGCCCACGTCATGAAGCCGAATAAGTTCATCAATATTATTGTTATTATCTTGTGGAGTTAGTTTTATTCGTCTTTTTGTTTTACCTCTACCAATAAGATGGTTTTCCGATTTTCTGTGGTGCCGTGACCAGGATTAATGATGTCATTTTAACGCTGGCGCTTGGCTTCGTTTGCAATGGGAAAAGCAAAATGTTGACCGGCAGATCACTCTACAAAGGAGTAACTTCGTATGGAGAGTGTAGAGGGGTTTGGTTTGAACTGCAGGGTCACTCACTTTCGGTACAGGGGCTGCTGCCAACTCAGCACTTCAATCTGTTAAAATGTCTTATAACTGTCGGGGAATGAGTTCGATGCTGGATTTTTTGTTGGTGTGGTTTCCTCTAGATTGAGATAACATTGACAGAACATATGCTCCCTGTCAAGCGTGTGACCAGTGTATTAGGGTGTACAAATTGTGTTTCAATAAGAAAAAAAAACCCCTTGCGTTTGCTCTGTTTCGTTCCAAAGCAGTTTTCACGGCACCGTTTTAGTGTCGGCACGGTTTTTGGGCTGCTTGTGGTGAACCCTTTTACATCATGATAAAAAAAAAACGGAACGCACTCCTGAAAAGCATCTTCAGCCAGCAATGCCATTTTCCCAAGGAGCGAGCGAAAAAAGTTGTCCCTTCTGCTGCCTGCTCCGGATACAACACCTGGCCTGTCGTGCTCTGTGTGTCTCACCTCTATACTTGCAACACGAAGTGTTCAGCTAAATAGTGAAAAAAAGTCACGAAAAAAACCCTCCATCGGGGAAACCAATGGCGCACAAGAGAGTTTCTCTTGTGCGCGGGTCCGTCGGTTGTAAATTGCTCGCAATGTGCAGTCACAAGTATTAACCTCCGTTTTTTTTAGTGTTTCTCTCTATACACCGCTCTGCCGCCCGGGCTTCACAGGACAGCACAATCACATGCACACACACACACACCAAGCACGAAACAACTGGAGCGGGGCAACGGGACAAACAAGGTCTTAATGATACGTCTCGGGCGCAACGGCGCGGCCCAGAGAAACCGGGAATGATCGCCATCGTTTTGCCTGCAGCCTTTGTGCTGTGTGCGCGCGGGGTCTGAAGTGCATCGAAGCTACATGATATCCATTGGCAAGCAGGAAGAAGACAAGGAAAGGAACGAGGTGGAACGTAGGGGACGTTTATTTGTTCGAAGCTAGCAATCAGCATGAAGATCCCCCTCCCCCACCCCACCATCCCCCGTCATCCTTTCGCTCTCGAACGCCGACTTGGGCTTGGGCTCTCGACCCCGGGAGCGCTTGCGTGCGTGGAAATAAAACGGGGTGGAATGATCGAGACGCGAAAACGAGCAAATTAAGTTGAATGTAAAATAATCGTTCTTGGCTCCCCCGCCGTGTGCTGATCGGTTGAGTTTTTGTGGGGGGGAGGGGAGGGGGGGGTGTAGCGAAATAAGGGTACAGGGTTTTCGCGATCTGTTTTTTGTGTGCCAACTCTTTTGAAGCCGGAGTAAGCTTTTTTTTGCGAGAGGTGCATTGGGATATTGGCGGCATCTTCGCACGGAGCGTTGGGATCTGTTTACTTTAAAGTTGTACTGCCTCTCCATGAGTGTGGCAGTCCGTCCAATAGATTTGGATCGCTTCATCAAGCGTGGTTGTACGGGTTTTTTCACCGCAAAGTCCTAAGAAATGTAGCAAAAAAATACTTTTTTTTTCAAACGCCAAAAAAACTCGCCCAACAGCCCTGTCTGTGCTGAGGCCCGAGCAGAACCCGTTCGATTGCGACCGGCTCGTTTGTGGCTCGCTTCCCAGGCGAGCTCTGGAGCTCTCGCTGGCTACGCTCCGGCTTTTACCCGCAACCGGCAATTATCGGTACATCTTTAAATGCTGATGGGTTGATTGATTTGGCCGGTGGCATCAATCCCATCCGCGCGCCCACACCGTACCCCGCCCTGTTGCAACGAGGGGGGGGGGGGGGGNGGGGAGGGGGGGGGGGGGGGGGGGGGGAGGGGACCAAAGGGACATAATAGCTGCACCCCAGCATCCGACCGGCAATGCAGCGCTAATTCTGCATATACCGTCTTGCGACGAGCGAACTGGTGATGCGGGCCTGCGAAAGAAAGGGAGCGTATGTGTGTGTGTGAGAGAGAGAGAGAGCACTTGGTGAGGAACGTTAAAGGGTATAAAGTGGCACGATGTTAACATGCATGCGAAAAAAAAACACGCACACACATCAAAGACGAAGAAGTAAAGAACATTAAGCGCTCTTCTCTCAACAACAGCAACCCTGCCCGCAAACGAGGTTTTCACCTTTGGCGAACCAGAAACACCAACCACTCGACGCCTTGTTACGCAAAGGCAGATATAAAAACATACACACATACGCGCGTAAACTCTGGGCGAGAAGGGTTGGTGAGAGGCGGCCTAATAGCTTCTCCAAATGGTGGTGCGCGTTCCAAAGGCCGGCTCGGTCGGCCCCGGATGAGAACGAACGCTCGCCGGGCGAAGGTAATGGGCCGTGTGCTGCGCTGTTGGGGCCTGCGAGCGGCGGTTGTGTGTCTGCGATCTTGCCGTAGCATATTACCCCGCAGTGGGGCGGCGGCAAGCAACAGCAGCAGCAGCAGCAGGCACTCCGCCGCCTCCTTTGCCCGGGCGAGAAGGAAACGAGAAACGAAATGGAAATCGGGTATTATTTATAATCATATGCCTTTAATCGTAAGTGTATATAATCACGATTTACGTTAATTATTTTAATAGAATGTTAATTCGATGCCCTCGAGTTGTTGCTCCGATGCAAGGGAGGGAGAGAAGACCCTCTAGCATCCTGGGTTTATGGGTTGTTTTTTGTTATGCTTCTTTTTGTTTTGCTTGTTGCGCTGCGCGGGCTTTATGCGGCAACCGTTTCGCTTGAGCGAGGTGGCGCTGTGTGTACGAAGAGGATCACTTTCCGACAGCGGTGGATGGGGCGCAGGGCTCTTGTAAGTTGCTGTTTGTGCTGTTGTTGATGTTGTTGCGGTTGCTTTCCTCGCTATTCTTTTCCATTCCCCGTAGATATGATGGACGTAATTTTAAGGTGGGTCGGTTTCGCTTCTGTTTCCGCTTTGTGCGCTTCGTAGTTCCTTTTTTTCTGTGTGACTAGAATGGAACAAAAATGGGAAAGAATGACACACACACACAGGCAGCGGTGTCTCTGTTGTAGGGTCGGTTACAAGAAGCTGAGGTGTCTCAATTCGGTCGACAGGCTGCTGCTGCTGCTGCTTCTGTCAGAAACGCTTGCCCAACCGCGTGGGCTTTCAGTGTCAGTGGTTTGACAGTTATGGCTTGAATGCAGGAATGTTCAGTCCTCGTGCCACTTGAGCATGCAGCGAATTAAGAGTGCAGGGTTTTTGGCGATCCTTTTTTGTGTGCCATCGCTTTTAAAGGCGGAGTCAACCTTTTTTTTGCGAGAGGTGCATTGGGATATTGCCAACATCTTCGCACCGAGCGTTGGGACCTGCTTACCTTAAAGCTATACTGCCTCTTAATGAGTGTGGCAACACGTCCAATGGATTTGTATTGCTCCATCAAGCGTGGTTTTATGCGTTTTTTCATCTCAAAGTTCTAAGTAATGTTGCAAAAATCGTTTATTTTAGTCTGTAGTCTTTTCGAGCGCAAAAACCCGCCTGAAAGCCCTGTCAGTGGTTTGACAGCCATATGGCTTAAGGCAGGAATGTTCAGTTCTTTGTGCCTCAAGTTGCCATCCAGGGACTAGAATCTCTTCTTTTACAGAGTGCTCTTAAAGTTGAAGCGAGCTTAGTGGCATCATTTAAATAATTGGGGCTTGAAAAGGATCTCTTGATATCTTCAAACTTTGTTAGCAATGTACTATGGTATACTTAGAGTCCATAGTGACGCTTAGTGTCTCGTTTATTTCGTTGAGCCGCTTCTTGAAACTGGTGCCTCAAACATTTTAGTATCCGCTGGTACCTAGTGCAGATAGTGTACACTTTTCGAGCAGTTGCTCGAATCTCATTTAATGTCCTATGCGCATCTTCTTCAATCTGATATCATGTTTGGAAGAAATGGTGGAATGCTTTAGTGTTTGTAACTTTTCGAGCAGGTGCTAGAAGCTAAAGTAGTATAATACTAAAAAAACGAAACCGGCTCTATTAGTGATTTACTATCCATTGACACTAATCATGTGGTCTCAAAGCTTTCCTCCTCAATCCGCTGGACCGACCGAGCTCCGAGCACAAGCTCCACGGGGTAATGGGGGTCATAAACTGCGGTAAGTTATACTCCTGCTCGAAGCGTGTCGGACCCGATGCCCACGATGTATCACTTTGTTGCGCTCCGCCGAGCACGCCGAAACCACGTGGCCGCTGACGGGGCAGGGATCCCGCCGCCGGACTTTCGGTGCAATTCTTCTTCTTCTTCTTCTTCTTCTTCTGCTACCATCTCTTTCACAAACCACAATTACACACACACCGCTCTACCGGTTAAAGATCGGTCGTTACAAACTGTGCGCGCAAGAGAGTGTTTTACATATCGTGTTTGCTGTTTTGTTGCTACTTGTTTTCCCATCTTCCCCCCCCCCCCCCCCCGCCAA
>VTWG01001444.1:95082-120343 GCA_008817895.1 Anopheles fontenillei | reverse complement strand
CCGCAAGATAGTGGGGAGGATCGGTAACTAGTGTTTGCACTGCTCCTTCCCTTCGTACAGTGAGTGAACAGCAACAAAAAAAAGAAACACAGCCTGTGAATGATGGTGGTGTTTATACTGGTAATGTTTTGTTGTTTCGCGCTCGCCGCCACCGCCGCCGCCCTCTGCACGAATGCGCAACCAGAGCCACCCTTCGTCAGTTCATTATAATTATCATCATCAGCTGCAATTTATGTCCGTAATTCATGACTTTAACGCGTACTAATTTTAGCTTCATTACACACACACCCACTGACACGGACGTGTGCGTGCTCTTCATGCGTGTGTGTGTGCACGTTTTGGCACTCAGAGTAGATGTGTGTTTCCCTTCTCGTCTCCTGGACAACAACAACAAAAAACCTTGAGCGTTTATGAGGGTTGAGGGCTTTGGGGCCATTTCACAGTCGCCCTGTGGAAGAGCTCGGGACTCTTTTTCCAGTCGCGCAGCAGCCAGGAAGGAAGGAGAGCGAACCTGTATGGTGATGTGTGGGGGAGAGGGGTTTGTTTTATTATTTTGCGTGTGTGCGCCATCATTTCTGTTTTTAGCCATAAAATGTAAGCAGCAGCAGCAGCAGCAGCAGGCACCGTCCCAGGGCGAAACGCGCGGCCCAAAAAGGGATGAGAAAGGAGGGGCCAAGGGGTAATTGTTTGGCGTTAAAAAAGGAGTTTGGTTTTGGAAAGCGAACGATAAACAACAGTTGGTTGTGAGGATTGTGTGCGTGTGTGTGCATGGTTTTGTATTTTATGTTTTTTCTTATTGCATTTTTCCCTTTTTTGCTGCTGCACCGATCCAGTAGGAACCGATCTCACGTTGGTATGATGTGTGTGTGTGTTTGTGGTTTGACGACAGTCGTGCATGCGAGATGCGCTCAACGTTTATTGCCTCTCTCTCTCCCCTCCCCCCCCCCCCCCCCCCCCCCCCCCCCCCCCATCCCTTCCCTACTAAAGTGTGTTTTACGATTCTAAAAATACCCGCACAACCAGGAAAGCCTTGTTTTTGATGGTTATTATGACTTTTAGCTGCAATTTGGTGAATCTTATTGCGAGATTTGTGATGACATACGCGGGGAGTGTCTTTCGAGGCACGGGTGCCGTGACGTCAGCAGTGTCACGCTCTTTGCTATGATTTTCTGCTTCGTAGGGATTTATTTTTGTGTGTTTTTGGTGTTATTTGGTTACTTTTAAAGTGTCTAATATCATTATCCAATGATGCTTTTTGCCTGCTCGTTTGCGTCCGATTGCAGTGTTGCGTCCCATAGCTTCATTCCTTTCAGCAAGGGGTGCTGCTTTTTGGTGCGAATTTTGTATGCGGGCTTGCCTACCATTCAGGCGCGTCGCGCGCACTGGACAATGGCTGTGCAGTAATGATCGTACTGCCGTCAATGTTTTTTTCTCTCCATGTTGCTCTGTCTGTGTATGTATGCGCGAACAAAAAAGAACGCAAAATGACCAACAGAAATGTACGTATTGCGATCGTCGTGTTCTCGGTCGGACGGCCAGTGAAACCACAGAAAGGAAAGGACACTTGACCCACAAAAAAAGAAGGCAAACACGCGAACAAGACAGCCACAAAATGCCCCCAGTACAGACACAAACACACACACACACACAACCGGGCGACAAGGAATGGCAAAAACGCAAATCGAGCAAGTAGTGAAAAGGTGTGGGGCGGGCGGTGCATCATTTGCATATTTTAATACGAAAGCAAAAATATAAAATAATTTAAAACTTTACTCGCGCAACGTTGTTTTCATTCTCCGGTGTGGTGTGTGTGTTTGTGCCTCCTGTGTGCTTGTTCGGGACATCATCCCCCGTTGCACTACGAAAAAAAGAGCAATGTCCTCGCTCGGAGGTGCTCGCAATTGCAAAAAGAAAAGGGAATCGTGGTTTGGGGATGGTTCTTTTTTGTTTCTGTTCGCAGCAGCTTTTGCCAACCTTTCCACCGTAAAAGGAAGAGGACAAGTTCTCGTCTCTGTGTGTGTGTGTGTTGGAACAGTTTTCCGGATAGGGAAAAGTGCTACCTTTTTTACCTCTTGTTAGTTAGTTGCCACAAAAGTGTATATATAAAAAAACGTACATAAACGCGGACAACTTTGGGAGAGAGTTTTTCTTTCTTTTTGTTAATATTTTTTGTAGTAAAAACGGCTTGACGGGCGGCGGTATGGGAAGGTGGGAGAAGCGATTGTGGCCACCGCTCGCTCCCGTTTTATTAATTAAGCCCAGAGTTTGTGTGTGCGCCTCGGCTCGGAGTGCAGTGCAAATTTGTACGTTTATTTCCTTTGGTCGTTGGCGCACATAGAGTTGGCTTTCTGTTTGACGTTCCATCGTGCTTCGTACGACTGTGGGCTTGGATTTTATTTTTCGCTATATGTGTGTCTATGTGGATATGCAGGGAGAGGGTGGTTGGGGGCACATGTTATTGGAACTGGCCCCCGGAGTCAGTCGAATAAGCAATTCCTGCTGCATGAGAGGAGGAATAGATTTGTGTCCTGAAGTGTGTTATGTTCCGGAATATGCTGTTCTCTCTCTCTCTCTCTCTCTCTCTCTCTCTCTCTCTCTCTCTCTCTCTCTCTCTCTATATATCTCTCCCTCTCTTTCTCTGCTCGAAGACCCTTTGCGGGCAGCCGTTTGGGCATGCCGTTTGTCTGGGTCGTTTTTCGGGGTGGTTTGGTTTCGACTCTCCCGGGTGAATTTATTATCCCGTCGTTTGTTTTCCAACGCGGCCCAGCCACCCACCCATCAACATACCCCGTTTGGGTTACGCTCGGTTAAAGCCAAAGTCCCACCGGGCGAGGGGACTCGGCGCGAAACGGGCAAGTGCGACTTGCATGTTGGTTTTGCTTGCTTTTTCCCCCGCTTTTTCATCCCGGCTGCTCCGGTGTGCTTCTTTCTTTCCGTTTTGCTGGTTTGTTTCGTGCCGCCCCGTTGTAGTCCTCTGCAGAGGGGGTTTTTTTTTAAATATTGCCATCGGTTGTCCCTTGTCCCCGTTGGTCATTTTGTGCTCGAGCTACGGATAATGAATTTGTTTCGAGCATGTATTTTTTTGTTTATTTCTGGTAGGTTTGCTTTTTTTCTTCTTTTCTGTCTCGGCCTTTGTTTCCATAATTTTATTTCCTCCTTTGTACCCGTACCCTTCGGAAAATGAGCAGCATGCTGGATGAGGCGGTTTGTTTTTTGTGTTCATAACTATGGGCGTGTTGGCTGCTCGTGTATTGAGGTTGAATCAATTTGTGTTTTGTGTGGCGCTATGAATGTGCAAGTGGGCTTTCCTGCGCGAAAATGTTAGGACATCGGAAAGAGTGAGCTTCGAAACAGAAGGAAAAACAATCGAGTTTAATATTAACAATCTTCTTCTATACAGAAAAAACAACACCATAAATCTCACATTTCTTTAGATATAAAACAAAATTATCTAAAACTATTTCTTTTTTAAAGTTAATACAATGGTTTTCTAAAATATTCTCTTTCCTTCCTTGTCTTTCTATTTGCAGGTGAGTCTGGAGATTCATTTTCCGAGGACAACTACTAGTTGTGGGATAAGTACAAAGTATTGTTAAAAGCAAATCTAAACACAATCGCTTGAAGAATGCTCTCTCCTACATTGGTTCAGCTTATAATGAACCATATAGATCCTTGGTGAACCATTGAAATTGCTCAATTAGCATGCCTCTCTTAAGCCTCGCCCGTAGTGCTGTGCCAACTGCACGGTACTGTCAAACCACAGGTCGTGTGATCGATCCTGCAAAAAAGCGCAACTTTTGTTTCACAAATGCTTACACAGCGTTTACCTTTCCCTATCGTCAAAAAGCGCTCTCTCCTCCTCCCTCTCTCTGTGTTAAGCTAATTACTTACCACCACCACTTCTCTCCTCCTCCTACCCAAGTGGGGCCACCTTTAAGTGGTCCAAGGCAAAAGAGAGAGACCCTCCAAATGGTGTGTGGTGTAGTTTTTAGCATTTAAGCAATCACTCATCCATATACCCACACACACACACACACACAACACACCCCAGTTAACATAAACACGGCTTCAGCTGATTAGTTTTACCCGTGCGGAGGTCTGGTTTGCAACAAGCGTCTTACCGCGCCACACCACATCCACCCATTAAACGGTTAATTTATCGCCAATTCACACGTTAATTACACACACTCTTACACACCTACTTCTTCCAAATAAGAGAGAGAGAGAGAGGGAGGGCGACAGACACCACTTTGCCCTCCTCTCCGCCAACCGCCGCCACCCCCTTCATGTGTGGTGTTGTCTGCTCTACTACCACTAGAGCGCCGCGTGTTCAATGGGTCAACAGCGGTTGAAGGTCAGACCAGGCAGGAGGGCGCGCGCGCTCGGTGTATCGAATAGCTTGTTTCTTCGAGGGCGAGGTTGCAAGGGAGAAGGCAGGGACCAGAGGGCTGCGCTTCTTGTAACCCGTCTTGTCACCCGGCACAGAAGAGAAAGTAGCCTTTAGTGTGTGACACCCGAGAAGCCTCTCTGACCTCATCGATTACTCCGGTAGAGGTGGAAGGTGTGGGGTGAAGAAGAGTGCGAGAGCGAAAGGGAAAGAGCAGAGACCGAAAAGAAGAGAGCGAGAGGAGGTGATCCAGCTCAGTTTTGCAAAATGGGCACCACCACACTACCATCGAGAAACAGGTTTCGTTTGGTAGTGTGATGCCACCTTCTACCTCACCTCTTCAGGGATTTGCAGGGGACGGTTTGTGACGCGCGCTGGAACTCCTCCTCCTCCTCCTGGGGTCTCGTGGTCAAGTTTTAATAGCTCAATCGAGAAAGTGCCTGCTGCATTGGGCGGGTTCTCCTTTGCTCTAGACTCTGACCCCGACAGCATGAGTAAGGAGTGAAAGCGTGCATAATACTTATCCTTTGGGAGTCCCCTTAACAGACGGCGGCCCCCTTTTGAAAGGTACTTTTGGCAGTGGTGGTCTCGCTGCTGGGTTCGAGCTGTTGCGTTGTACAATTCTGGAAGCTCGTTACGCTCTCATCAGCTCGGTAAGATCAAAGACAGGCCAAAACTGAAGCGCTGGTGACGCCCCAAAAGAACGCATGCGAGGCGACGTTAATGTTGCGTCTTCCGACGATGCCCCCTTTTTGTCGGTTTGCGCGCATCGCATTACAGACATTCCTGAGCGTGTACTATGCACACAGGCACACAGTCTTGTTTAAAATTTCACGCACGATTGACTGCTTCCGAGAAACCGAGACACAAACCGCCGAAAGCGGAAGGCGGCACACAGAAACATAAGGGGCAGGAGCCAAAAAAAAAAGCCCCCGTGTTTGACGTACAGTTGTTCTAAAAGCCGACGTGCAAGACTGGTTTTGTTGGGAGCGAAGGGGACCCCTCCGAAAAGAAATCGCCCAGAAAGACCGGCACACACACACACACACACACACACACATAAACTCACTTCATATTTTACATTCCGCGTCTTGGGTCCCCGTGTGTTTGCGGGACCCTCTGCGGCGGGACTGTTTCTCACTTCGGTGCGAACACATGCTACCGTATAATTTTACGATGTCGCGTCTACCACCCACCAAGCGTGTCGGGTGTGTGCTGAGTGTGTGTGTGTGTGATAGAGAGAGAAAGAGGGAGAGCGAGAGTGGTACGGGTAATGCGCCGCGACGAGCGCTATAATTAGAAGGCCTAATCTTTGACTTTGCCTTTTCTTTTCACGCCTCACGGGAAAGGGGCGGTAATAATGGTTCTTTCGTGGTGTGTGCTTTTCTTCTTCTTCTTCTTCTTCTTCTTCTTCTTCTTCTACTACTACAACCCCGAATTGTATCCCTCTTCTCGCGGTGATGTCTACTTGTGCTGGCCAAAACCTCGAACAAGCATAATGTTTTGATTCCTATTAAACGTGATTGCTGTTTCCACATGACGAGGAAGCCTACTTGTTTTTGGAGCTCTGTACAACATTATTACACACTCGCTGTGCTGTGTCATCTGCTCTTTTTTTGGTTTTGTTTTTTTTTTGCTCTCTCGCTCTATGAAGAGAGCGACAGTAAAAGAGTGCGCTCCGCGCGAGAGCTGACGGATGGACGTTTATAAACTCGTTTGCTAGTCGTTGCCACCTCGCCCGACCTCCGCAGAGAGGTTAGCGTCGCTCGGGCGTTGTGCAGTAGCGCGGCGCGAGTTGTCTGCCTGTCACAAAACCCGCTCCCATCTGTCACTCAAACACTTTCGCTCGCAACACTCCTTTAGACGGCGTGACGGTGTGCTACGCTTTGCTGTGGAGCGGCACGATAAGAGGAGCTACTGGTGTTTAGTTGTGCAGGGTTGTTTTGGGCAAGAATTTGTCAGCAGAGCTGTCTTGTGGTCAGGGATGCGGGATTGACAAGCTGAGTGTGAAGATGCTGGAAGATGTCGGGTGGCTGAGCATTTCCAAAAGACACACACACACACACATACTAAATGTTTGGAATGGCTAATCCGCACGGCAATCGACACTAGATGTCATAGTACCGGGATATTGCATAGATACAGATTATCCACAGAAGAATCGTTCCAAGTGGTCGTTGATACGACATACCAGCTCTACCCCGCAACATCCAATTAGACCGATTCTCATTTGTTATAAACAAACACACAAAATCACTAAAAACGACGGGATCTCACGTCGCGTTTTTGACATCTCACTCTTCTCCACCTACTCTCTCTTTCTCTCTCTGGGCAACACGCCGGGATATTTACAACACAAACTCCGATCGTGTGCGTCCGGTGTAAAGATGTCAACCCTGTTGGCCCCCTCCCGGACCTACGCAACCGCACACAACTCGAACACGGTGTACGACAAAGTTGTCTGGTAATTAATGCCTCGTTCCTCGGCGCTTTTTTCCCCCACTCGCAAACGCTGGTGTTGTTTGTCGCGCATCTGTTTGATCCTGCAGCACATCGGTAGAGGGAATGCTGCTTTAAGCCCCTGTCAGTGTACCTCTCTTGTCGTCTGCACCGAACGAAACCGGTTTTGTTCGGGCGCGCATATCCAAACCCACACACCACTTTCACTAATTGACGTCTAATTCGGTATGCAGTCGCGTGTGTGTGTTTGTGTGTATACTCCCGTCTCCTCTCGTTTCGGACGGCCGAGGAAACACCAGAAGAGGCAGGGGAGGGACAAGAGAGTGTCAGAGTGAGTGTGCAATGTGTGTGCGCCCTTTTATGATCTAATCTCATCTCGGGTTGCAATGAGTTAGGGGGATACTGTGGAGTGGTGCTAGGGGGCTGAGGAGGTCACGAGAGCGCAAAAGCGCAGCAGAATCGAATGAAATACCGATTATATGCCAATAAATTTCCACTTTACGCTCTTGGCTGTTCGTGTGGGCCCGTGTCCCCCCGTCTGGGGCGTTAGAGGACGCGGGTGCAAGATATTTACCCTTTCGCTTAGCGTCAATTGGTTGCAAAACCTTTTGACTGGGGATAGTTAAATGTGTGTATGCGCGTGTGGTGTGTGTGTCTGTCAGAGTAGCCTTGGAATGGGGGAAGGAGGTTCAAGCTAATCGGTACCTGATTGAAGCGAAACGACGGAATTTATCGCTAATTTTCTGGTCGACAGGACGCTGCTACCGGAGTTTGTTTGCGAATGGTTAGGCGTGGCGATGGCGGGCGTCAGTTCCGATCGGGTTGTAGCGCTGAGGTATTTGGGAGGGCTATGAATCTGGGATTATGATGTTATCTGATGGCATATCGCTACTGGTGTTGCCGGTATAGTGGTGTGTACGGGAGCAGGAGATGTAAGTGCTTAATATCTGGTTCAGTAATTGGTGGAGTTAGACTGTCAAATCGTTATCATTTTTTTCACCTGCCATGCTCTTGAGTTTCTACCGCATCGAGAATACCCGTCAGTAGCGATGATCCTGGAAAATAATCCAATACTGACATTATTACGAGCAGATGTGAAGTTTTGGTAATGATTTTCCCCCTCTAGTGTGCTCTTGAGTTTCTACCGCACCCAGAATTGCTATCAATAACAACGATCCTGAAAATAATCCACACGCAACATTGTAAGCGAGCAATTTTCGAGCAAGTTGTTAAGATTCTTGTTTCAGGCATAAAAAAAGCAACCCGTTGCAACCGCAAACAATCAACGGGAATAAAATCACTACGTCTGTACCCTTTCGAATGTACGCTGCGCTCTTGTTAATATGCTCACCTTCTCTCCTGCTCTTTCTCTCAGTGTACCCAATTAGTCCTTACGAGGTGATAAGAAGTCTACCGAGAAGCACCAGTTCGCCCCGGTTTTGCCAGTTCAAGCCTCCCCTATAAACTTCTTCGGGAAGCTCTTCGAACCCTGGGCAGTGCAGAAATGCGCAATAAGCGGGAGGATTCCACTGCTCCTCTTTATACACTCTTGCTACCGTTTGCTCGCTCTTCATCGGTGGGCCGTAATCTGGGGTTCGGAGGTTGTTAGCGTTACTCTTTATTTAAAGACCGACAAATGGATGGAATGCGGGGTGCCATAAAAATAATCATTAAGTTTAATGTCATCTGCTCATCTGTTCGGCACTCAACTGGGGAGTTTTTTGTGTGTGCTTGTGCTGTTGTTGCCTTTGTTGCTGCTGCTGTTGTAGGAAAGTCGTTATCGCGGGCCCACGGTTTGTGTGCGAGGGGAGGTTCTCAAATGTCTTTAAATGTGTTTTTTTACGGGGTCGTTGTTTCTTCGTTCTGTATCTTCTGTTTTTGGTGGCCCGATAGTTGGAGCTACAATGCTGCTAACAGAGGAAATAGAATCGTGCTTAAAACCTGTGTGTGTGTGTGTGTGATTGCTGCTTTAGTTGCGAGTGATTTATGTCACCGTAATGACGGAGCTGCTACGGGCACAGTTTGGCGCAGCGTTGCGATAAGATAATTTTCAATTGATACATATCAAGCGGTTTAACCATAATTGAATCGAAATGATTAATGCACTGCTCGTGCGAAGTTATCCAACCACACGCCAACCTGGCTCCCACTGCTGCCTGGGGGAAAAGCTGTTTCGGAAAACCCACCAGCGGGCACGGAGGCCGAATGAGCTTAACATTCCAACCCCAAGTCGTTAGTCGTCGCGGCTGCTCCCCATCGGCTGCCAACGATCCTTTAACACGGAACACCGGGGCATGTAATTACATCTAAGTGGGATAAATTGGCTAATCACAGGTGAGAAAACGATCCGCAAGCACAGCAGAGTGTGGTGTGCCCTGGCTTCAGCTAGTTTCCGGCTTGTGTTGCAAGCGCTGGTAGAAGAAGCGGCTAAATTGATTCGGCGAAAGCCGAGCTCGCGCGTTAGAATGATTCACCCGAGCGGTGGCGAGGCGCGTGTCGGAGGCGACTCCACCGGGGCGGAAGTATCGGATAAAAATTCTTTCCAACACGAGCTGCTGGTGCCGCTGCTGCCGCCGCCTTTGATTTAATTTGCTGTTTAATTTCGCCGGCTGGTAAATGTGCGAACTCGGCACCCATCACTTCCACACTCATACACAGACACACACACACACACACACACACCCTTGCAGAAAGTTTCCAAATCCTTTCCCATTGCTTGCTTGCAAAGTTTCGGCAGTGTAGAGTGTAGTGTGTGCGGTTTAACCGGGTTTGAAGCTTATTAATTTCAACTGAACGAAAACTTCGCCTCTCGCCTGGCTGGCGGCAGAGGGGCAGAGAGTGCGGGCAACGAAGGAGGAGGGAAGGTTTTGCCGTCTGCTTCGCGACGACGGGCTCAACTTAGGAATCCAATTAACAGTTTTAACCTTATCAGTTGCCTTTGCCGCCGATTCGGGGGTTGAAAGTTGTTCCTCGCGCGCGTGCGGCAGTAATTTCGCTGCTGGCCGGAAGCAGTTTCGCTCGTTTCGGAACGATGGCGACGAACCTTTTTCGTATTTTTGATTTTTTTTTTGATCATTTTGTGTAGGAGAAGAACTGTGCTCCTAACTTTCCAGAATCGATCCGCAAATGACGGCAAGCATCTGCTCCCTGCACAAACGGTCGTCGTCAAAATGGTAGAGATGAAGTTGTGCACAAAGCGAGAAATCGCACCGATTTTATTACTTCCCTTTGCAGCTGAACTAGTTATTTCACCCGTCGTCACGTCAACGTTTATTACGGACCGTGTGTTCTGCGCTTGATATTTCCTCCGTGAGCGTGCAGCTGGCAAGTGGGTGGCTGCTGCTCCCCGCGTATGTGCTGTTCTGTTCTGTAAAAGCAGTCAGGCGCAATAAGATGACAAAATTTATTATTCATCTAGTGCCCGGCGCTCTTCTTCTCGGGGTTCAGTCAAGTTCATCAACCCCCTTCTGTGTTAAAAACGCAGTACGCCGCGCCCACACGAAAAAAAAAACTGGGGAAGCAAACCTTCCCTCTCTCCGGAGGGGTCGTAGGTTTTGTTTTATGACCTTCCCCGAGACCCGATCCTAGGCAAAGCTGTGTTCCGCACTTTTTGATGGTTTTTTGACGACGACGCGCGATGTCGCGGGAGGCGGTAGGATCCGCCATAAAACTGCAATGACTTGAAAAAGAGTGTGTGAGAGAGAGCAAAATGGGAAATAAATTTCAACAGCTTATGTTTTTGGCCGACTTTGGTTGCACCTACAATTTTTTTTTGAGTTTTATTAGGTTTGCTTTATTGTCCGTGGGAAGCGAACGTTCTCTAAAGGTTATCGTGTTTGCATTTTTGTTTTTTTTGCACACCCAATTATGCGCCAGTTAATCGCAGCTTTGTTTGTTGATTCACGCACGCTGTTGTTGTTGTTGTTGGGGCGGTGATGCACCACTAGAACAAAAATCAATGATAGAAGACAACGAACCTTCTCGCTCCGCCGCTCTAGTCGCTTTCGTGCAGCCACCACCTTTTGCACCAGGGCGGTCTACCACGAGATAACGAAGATAATGGAGTTTCGCAGGAAATGTTTTAAGTAGCCCGACCCACACACCACCCGACCGACCGAGCAGGGTGTGCACTAATGCAAATGCAGCGAAAGTTTCTCACCATCGCGGGGCGTACACCGAACGGGAAAATGTGCGAAAAAAAAAGAAAGCTTCTCTCTGCCACATTTTCTTGAACGCCAGTGTAGACTTCAATGTTACATCCTGGAGACCCCTCCCAAGAACAGGCATTGCCAACGGTACAGTAGCTGCAGTGCACCCGGTTCCAACTTCTAGCAAGTGCTCTGCATCATTCAGGCGAAAGATATAGCCACCAAAACCAGAAACGGTGTGCGTAGGGCAGTTTTCAATATTCTACCTCAAAACGTGGAGGGTCCTGCCACTACTTTGGTATAGGGCGCCAATGGCGGCACCTAGACGCACGGGCGGCGAATTCGAGGAGAAATAGTAATGCGATTACACTTACCCTATTGTAAGTCATTCTCTAACAAACACACACACACACAGAGATACCCTTTCAAATGGGCTGGACACACACTCCAGGATTCTCAGGAGCCGGTGGTACCACGAAAGAACGGAACGAAAATCAAACCTGTGCACAAACTAACTGGGAAACAGCAAGAAAATAAATAAAAAAAAAGAATGAAGCAAACTTTTCCATCGCTTAGCAGACCGGGGAGCCGTTGCTGTTTTACTTAACGTCACCGGCAAGCAGCTTTTTCCATTCCGAATCCTCGTCTGGATGGGATAGGGGGAGTGCGGTGTAAGGGTGGCCGGAAAGTTCTGCTGTGCTGTGCTGTGCTACCGGCTAATAAGGGGCGAGGAGTGTTCTCGTTCTCTCGCCGTTCGCCTGGGAATGTAGCCGACTCCTTCCTTTGCCAATTGACATTGTGTAGATAAGAAAGAGAGAGAAAGAGAGAGATGGGGTGAACGGGAGTGCGAGAAACACAAGGAGGAGATGGAGGGCTGTAGAAATTATTCCGAGATAAAATAAATTACCGAACGATAAAGTTGGATGAAAAAGCCATTATAACTTTTTCAAATTAAATTATTAGTATACAGCTTCTCGTTTCGAGCTTTGCGGCGGCGTACCGGGGTGTGTGTGTGTGTGTGTGTGTCGGCACATCTTCCGTGTCTCTGCCAGAGATTCTCATTCCCCCGCCGTGTAGAACGCCACTTCAGAACACAGATGAGTTCGGGTGCAGTTGCTCCCTTGCAACAAGCTTTTCCTGCAAAAGAGCCATTTCCTCTGCTCTCTTCTTGGCTTTGGTATGAACAGCAACAGTGCACAAAAAAAGAAACAACATCTCTCTTCCCGCCTTTCTTGCTAGGAGCTGAAGAAAGTGCAAACTTTTCCGTGCAGGTTTTCCCCACCACCGCCCCAGCACAAGCTGTGTTCGCGCTCCGGAACACACTGTGTCCGGGAAAAGGGAGTTTTTCGGGTTGGCATTTCGAAATCGCTTCTCCACTCAGCCTCGCGCAAAAGGCAAGCATGATAATGGTAAAGTGTGTGTGTGTGGAGGCGAGCGAAACTACTGTTTCTTTTCCCCCCGTTTTCCGGCTGTGCGGATTTCCCGTGCGGATTGTGCACGCGCGGAATCGTGCGAATGGAATCGCATTGCGATTTGCTGAACAAAAAGAGCAATTCAAGGTTGAGCCGGTGTAGCGGTGCTGTACTGCTGTGCTGACTATAGTTACGCTTGCTTTGCCTTTTTGTTGCTGTTAGGATCGTTTTTCCCCTGGCCGAAGTGGTGCGCACTCTCATCCTGGGATGGGAGAAGCTGCGCCACCACCCCCCCCCCCGAAACCCTAATGAAATCATTTCAATTAAGCAAAATGGCGCCCAGCGAGCCGGACGGGGAGAGCATGTTAGTGCCGCTCCACACGCGTGCAAAGTTACAATCCAGCGGGAGTGAAATTAGTTCTGCAATTGGGAAAGTTCAACGAAACCCAAAGCACAAAAAAAACTCCCCCCAAAAAGCCATGACGAAGAACTCAGCAGAAGCAGCAGAATTCGCTGTTCTTTGTGTGTCTCTTCGCCGAGGGTTTTCTTTCTATTTTTTTGTAGACCCCTCGAATTTCTGGGACTCCTTCGCCAACCATCCCCTGCGCCCCTCACGACACATGCGCTGTTAGACGTGTTGGACAGCAGCACGGTTTGGCACATCCCTGCCCTGACCATTGGCATTGTTTTGCGCTCCGACCGGTCTGCCAGGATTCGACATCCGTGTGTTTGTGTTGTGAATGTGTGCGCGATACCTTAAGCCCGCGTGATGAAGTTGCCATCACAGGGACCGTTTTTTGTTGCTGCTGCTGCCTTGCTCCACGGGGAAGCGCACCAAATCGGTGTAATCCTCCCGGAAAGCACCCTCGGCGTGTTGCGGCGTCGACTCCACTGCACTAGTGGTGTCCCCTTGTGGAGCGCACCCGCGACTTCGATCCGACTCCGGATATTGTTAGTCGGATTCCGATTCCGGCAAAATCGGAACCACTAGTTCCGCCTGGAGTCGGAGTCGTCTCCAAGTCGAAGTCTCCAGAGTCGGAGTCTCCAGAGTCGGGGTCTCCAGATTCGGAGTCTCCAGTGTCGGAGTCTCTGGAGTCGTCCGAGGTCATCTGGAGTCGTCTGAAGTCGTCTGGAGTCGTCCGAGGCCGTCTGGAGTCGTCTGAGGTCGTCTGGAGTCGTCTGGGGTCATCTTGGATCATCTAGAATCGTCTGGAGTTATCCGGAGTTATCTTGAGTCCCGAGTCGACCAGAGTTATTCAAAGACATCTGGAGTTATCCGGAGTGATCTGGAGTCATCTGAAGTCATCCGCAGTCATCCAGAGTCATTCGGAGTTATCCAGAGTCATCCGGAGTCATCCAGAGTCATCCAGAGTCATCCAGAGTCATCCGAAGCCGTCTAAAGTTGTCTGCAGTCGTCTAAAGTCAGAGTCGCCGAAAACTGCCGACTACGGCCGACTCCAGACCACTCCGAATGACTCCAGACGACTCCAGACGACTTTGAATGAGTCCGGACGACTCCAGACGACTTCGAATGACTCCGGACGACTCCAGATGATTCCAATTCCGGACGGCTCCGGATAACGCTGGTCGAATTTTCCTTCCGGAGTCGATTACGACATTTTCGGAGTCGGGTCGGAATTGCCTCCGTATTGTTTAGCCAACTCTACCCATCACTACACTGCACTGCTATTCCAGCGTCTTTGTGCCTGTATGTGGTAGTGTGTGCGCACGAGCCGTTGTTCTGTGTTTGCTCCGTGTCAGCTTTTGTTGCCTCCGTCCCTGGTGCTATTCAAATCGCCGCTTTTCCCATCTCCCCTGGCTGGTACCGGGTGACGTGTCTGGAATGAAAGTAGAATCCGATTTGCGAAACTGCTGCGGCGACGATCGTTCAATTTCCCCGTCGAGCGCATCAGTGCAGTGTAGCATCCTTACAGAGAGCTGCTGTACTGTAGTGGTACGACTACCAGTGGAAGTACAGCTTGAAGTTGTCAGCTCACTTACGCGCCACCCCCCCATTTTGTGAACCGTTTTCAAACGTGAACGGTAGTGCCAGAGCACTAAACCGGTAGACGAAGGTGGAGTACATATTTTCCATCTCCATGGTGTGTGTGTGTGTGTGTGTGTGTGTGTGCGAGTCAATATCCCCGCGGGGGGCGCACATCGAGGTTTCGGGAGGGGGGAGTGTTACGAGCAGCGAATTCGACAACCGAACTCTCAGTGTAATGAAATAAATCGAATCAGAGACCGATTTGCATAAAAGTGGAGTGTGCGGGGTTAGCGGTGGACTGCTCACCGTCCTTCCCGCCGCGTGCACGTGCCCAGGCCCTGCACGGGCACCGGCTCCTGAGGCTTATCTGTGCAGAGCGTTTCGATAGGGTGCCAGAACCGAAGGATGCCGCGCGGGAGAGATAACTTCTGGAGTCACGGGGGAGGATTATTGCAGTATGATGAAGCAGTAGTGCCTCTGTGTGCGCCCGCAACCCTTCTGTGTTGGCTGGGATTTGAACTTTCAATTGGTGGTTGGGGGTGGGAGAGTTAGTTATCGACAACGTTTCAGACATTCTGGATATATCAGATGCAAGGCAAAACCACGACTATCGTGTTCTTGTACAACGAAAGGGAAGACTGCTGCAACCCACAGTACGCATGGCTTCTTTATCGTGTACTGCCTCAATAAAGATGATCTTGTTTGTGTGTGTATGTGTGTGTGTGTGAATCCAGGGAAAGGTTTCACAAGTTGGCACCTTGGTTGTTCTGACCTTGGTTCCCGAGCAGTATCGGTGTATTAGAAACGAGGATGGATGGGTGGTGAGTAGATCCTAGGGACATTGTCGGTTTGCCGTAAATTTGCCAGCAGAGGTTTGTTCCGGGCAATGAGCGTGCGAATGAGGCAATTTGCTTGTGGAGCGTGTAGAGAGCTAGTTTAAAATCGTCCACTCAATCTTCCTCCTACTTCGGGAGTTTGCGAGAGTGGGAGAGCAGGAGCGAAGAAACGGAGAGCTGGAGTGCTCCGAGGCGGCGAGGTACATTGTACGACCGTAAAAGTTGCTCGTCTGGAAGCGCCCCCCGTGTACGCGAGGAGAGGAAGCTAAGCGAGCTCTCACTCGCTCCCACTTGGCCGGCCGCCTTGTAATGGACACAAATTGTTATTTTAGCACACAACGGCGAAGCAGTGTGTATGTTGAGATTATCTATTTATATGAATCACTCTTTGGTTTCCCTTTTGTGTGGTGTGTGGTATGTGTCCTGCGACGGCCCTCTACCATGGGGACTTGCAGGGCTACTTTGCCACGATTAGGTCGAGAGATTTCTTCAGCTAAACTGCTTCCTGCTATCTATCTCCTCCCCCGTTGCTGAAAATAACACCACCAATGGTTGAGAGTTGGTGGCACAACCCAAAGGTCTCCCCCTCCTATCCCTTGGGTGCTCTGTCGAGGAAGTTGTCTAATTGGTTTGTTTGCAGCAGGCAAACTGTAAAATAGCTGCGGTAAGCGTTTCGCAAAACGGCAAAGTTTTTGGCACCCTGCCAACCAACGTAGCGGTGGCCTGTGCCGCCGAACGATGGAACTGGAATCGCCGAACTTGTCGTGGGGGGAGTAGCGGATGTGCAAAGTGTGTGACCACCATACGGTTCGGCGTGGCCGTGTCATCATCAAGTTTTTATGGCTTTACGCGTATGTTAATTGGTGGTAATAAGGCTGTAATATGTCATTTCTCTCTTTCTTTCGATATCTTTCTCACTCTCTCGCGCTCTCTCTCTTCTCAATGTCCTGCGATCTGGTGGTCTTTGGTGTATCTGCTTTTTTGTTTTTAAATTGATTTACGAGTTAGACACATTATTATGTAAATAAACCATTATTAGACCGCTAACAGACGTCATCAGCGGCGCCATATAACGAAGTTATTAAATTCCCCGTTCCAAAACACCTCCGTTTTGGCATCAAATGCCGGCACTTACGATCAATTTAGCTTAAACGACCAATAACAGACCGTTAACAGACCGTTAACAAAGGAGTCATCAAAACGGAACCAAATCGATTTAAAAAAAAAAAACTCCAAAGAAACCATCAGTCATTTTATTCGATTGTAATTGTTTTGGAGGTGGGCCACATACGATCGAAATGGATTTTATGGTTGCAGGTAGTGGAAGGGATGATAAAAAAAAAGCCACATAAAACGGAACACTCTCCAACGGCCTGGCAGAAAGAAGTAGTGTAAAAATAGATGCACACGCTCTTCTTCGGCAAACAGCGCCACAAAAAGCAAAAGCAATCAACTTTCGCTTAAACGTAACATTCACACACAGAAACACACACACACACACACACACACAGCCTATCTCATGTCCTGTTTGCTGTGTCCTCTTGTACCCCGTCTCACTCTCCCTCTCTCTCCCCTGGCTGTGCACACATATTGCTGGCAGGTGAAATTGCAGAAGAAGTGGTGGAATCCGCATCCTTTTAGTTACCCGCCGGGCATAATCGTATTGCAAAACGCAGGCAGAAGGTGAAGTGGATCCTTGTGTATGTGCATGTGTGTGTGTTTGTGTGTGTAGCTCAGTATCGACATCGTGTGCGCCCACGACACATAGCAACGGGTTCGGGAAAATTGAAATCCGTACCGTCTAAGAAGAGCTGTCGTTGGGGGGAGTAAGAGGAGTGCGTTGGCTAGAGGGCGCTTATGTGTGGGAGCACGAGAGTTGAGAAGAGGTTGTTGGAATCTGTGCAAAAAAGTAAAACGTCAGCTTCGCGTCAACTGGAAGAGGTTAAGAGAGAAGGACTGAGAGAGAGAGAGAGAGAGAGAGAGAGAGAGCGAAAGAGAACGAGAACGAGGCAACGGAAGGGGCAGAGCGCATCTATACACACGGAAGCGATGCGATTGGAAAATATGCTTACTCCAAAAAGCTGATGCTACTGCTGCTGAAATTCTGGTTCTGTGGCTCCGGGCGAGGACACACGCGATATGAAGAGCTCGTTGGTTTGGGGATAAAAACTCGGAAAGCGATTCCGTTTTTTCGCCCTCTCGTTATCTCTCTCACTCTCTCTCTGTCTCTCTCGTTTCGCCGCACACATCCCCTACTCTTTTATGCCTTCGAGGGATAACTGCACAACATAGTAGAGTCTCTGGGACCTGGTCTCTGGGATGTGTATGTGTGTCTCGTATGCAAATATTGCTCCTCGGAGTTGCGGCTGCGAACCGAGATACGAACGATGCAAGGATAATGGTTGGGATTTATATTTTTTGCTACCGGTGCCGCCGGTGCTTCCCCTTTCCTATTCCCGGTTCACCATGTTTTGCTACTCTAAATGAAATCACAATAGCACTCTACTGCACCAGGCGGAGGATTCCAGGAGGATGTGTGAGTGTGTGCGATGTGATGTGCGCTGCTCACCCGCACCCGCTCGCTGTATTGATGCTGGGAATTGGAATAAACCACTTCTTGTGTCAACTCTTCCGCTGTTTGCTGCCTGCCTGCCCGCTGTGTTGCCACTAACCAACCGCACACAATCCTCCAGGAGCAGGCAGACTGACGCACAACCTGCTAGAAGCATGCTACTACTGCCGCTGACACTGTGTGCGCACGGCTACGGCTGTGTGACTTCTGTCCATTCCTGTTGGGTACTGTACCTCTCGTATCATCATGGCGCAAAACGCAGTCCCAAGGACGGGAGATCTCGACTGTTTGCTTCCATTTTTTTTTTCGGTTGTTGCTGCGTGTTAGGTTTTTGTTTTTGCCGCCTTCCGCTTTCCGTGTTAGCCATTGGGGGGAGGGACCCGCTGTTGTTTGCACAAGCGGGGCGGGCTGGACAGACTCTTCTTGGCTCTTAAAAATCAAATTTCGGTCCCCGAGAACCACATGACTCCTCTCTCTTGCTCTGGACAGTCGGCCGTGCGGGTGTGTTGTTTTTGGACGACGTCGATTTTTCCGGACGGATGCGCGTTTTTGCTGGCGCTCGCTTGCGACTTTCGGCAGTAAAATGTTGTACGATTGCAGAGGTTTGCGTGTTAATCCTCGGTGTCTCGGTGGTGGTGATGGTTGGTGATGCAGGAACGGACAGGCGTGAGGGATTTGTCAGGTTGCGTGAAATCTATCCCGAAACGATACGGAACTGTATCGGACAAACCATCCGGTGCAGAGTGTTTTTCCTCCAATCCCTTGTCCGTTGCAGGAAGGCGATGACTTCCTGGGATGGACCTTTTTTTTCATTTCTTTTTGAGAAACCAGTATTCCCGTCACGTACACAACCCTCCGGCACATGGCCACTGCACAATCGGAATTTGGGTACGACCATAGTAGCATATCTGTGTGTGTGTGTGTGTGCGTGTGTGTGTGTGAGTGTATTTCTGCCGGCGGGTGTTGACATGGCAACTTCATCAGCAACGCAAGACCTGCCATCGGGTAGTGGTGAAAGAGGAGGAGACGGGAGGATACACTGTGTTTTCTCATTTCAAACCACTCGAGGTGTATTGCATCGAGGAGCGATCAGACGGTGAACCCCCTTGACGAAAGGCAGTAGTTCCCGTTGCCAAAGGAAACCTCGGGTATGATACTACACCCCCCCAGGTGTAGTACACTTCCGGGCATGGACGGTTTGTAAACATGCTGAGAGTCTTTTCCATGGAGAGCGGACTTCAAAAATGTCCCCAGATAGCATCGGTCGTGAGGAGTTCCGGGGAAACTGCTGAACTCCCAATACGTTCCAATGTGGGGAGTTCCTGGTGTTGTCTCCCTGAGACCTCAGCAGTGAACAATTTTGCGATTAGCACACCGAGCTGAATCCTGGAGCTGCAATTGTTTTGTTGTTGGTTTTTGTTTCCTTTTTTTTGTTGTAAAGTTTACCTTTGACAGCGGAGAGAGTCGAGGTTCCTCTTCAGAAGATTCGGCGGAGCGCCCAAGTGGCAGAGGCATGTTTGGAATTGAAATGAAATCGCATCAACTTTGTACGCTACTGTGTTGGTTGTTTATGTGCTCTCTCTCTCTCTCTCTCTCTCTCTCTCTCTCTCTCTCTCTCTCTTTCTCTCTCTCTCTCTCTCACTGTGCTTGCTGTCAAATGAATGTCAATAATGTCTGATTTGCCATAGCGTGACCGTTGAAATAACTCTGCATCAATGGTTTAAAGTCTCGGAACCCGGGGTGCGCACCCTATGCAATGACTATTTCCAATCAATTATTTACTGCATACCACCTTCGACCACTTTCGACACCCGAGAGAGAGAGAGAGAGAGAGAGAAAGAGCATATACAATTCCAATATCCTGGGGTTTCCTGGGGTTTGACGATGATGGAAATGCTCTAAAAAAATATATATTGCGAAGCGATGGTTCCGTCTGGTTGATGATGTAACCCTTTGGATCATCCTCCAAGCAATCTCAAGAGTACACAAATATTTGCAATATGTTTACTGCTGCCTTTACAGCCACTGCTGGCAGTTAATAATTAAATCTAATTAGCAAGAGCCGAACATCGGAAACAGGGAAACAATAAAACACGTGTGTGTCCCCCGCAAACTCTGGTCGCCATGTTGGTCGCCACTTTCATTGCTGCTTGTACTACTGGCGGAGGAAGGAAGTACACGCAATGACGCGCTACCTCGTAAATCCCATCGTACGGAAATATTACGCTTCGCTTTATTGCAGTTCGTCTTTGATGTCCCTCTGAGGCATGACCCCCGTCTCGTGGGTTTCGCGTATGAATATTGCAAAGCGGATTGAATGTGTGCACATTTTTGCTGGACGATTCCTGTAAAACCCCCCCCCCCCCCACGTGAAATCGGACGTTTATGAAGAAGCGTAGCGGTTACCATATTCTAGCGCATAAAACCAGAAACTTAATGACCATTTCATGCCGCAGCACCATTACACCGAATTACGGAGCACATCAGGCGCTGTCTAAAGGCTGCCCAGCAACCAGGGGGAATAGAAAGAAAGAGAGAGAGAGAGAGAGAGAGGAGCTGCAATGAGACGAACGAGCAGATAGCGATGGAGCGAAAGTTATACGACATTTTTATCTCGTTGTAAAACTCTTCCAAAGGAGCGCGCGCACTTCAACGGCGCGGCTACAAGAAAGCGAAAAAAGAAAAGCCCCCTTGCTTAACCCCGTGAGCAAGAAATCTTGCCACAGCTTGACCCTTCCTTCCTTTCTTCTTCCTTCCCCTTTTGGGTGCTTTATTTCTGCCCCGAAGCAGCGACGACCTGCTCCTCTCCGGGGAGCAGCGGGGTTATGAGTTATGATATCCCGGGATCAATCTCCCATTCGACTATTGCACCCATCAATATGTGTTTTATATTTCGCAACAAATTGATACTTACCACTACCACCAACCCCGTTGCGCCGCCACACTCCTCGCCCCCGTTTTGCGTTGTGTTTGCTCTACCCTCTTTGCTTTTTGTTGTGTTGCACCCTCAAAGTAAAATCTTCACCCGAAATTGGTTGTCAAGCAGTCAGACAGCGGCTCACGACGGTACTTTCCGTGTGCGTGTGTGTGCTCGCCATTTCGTCACTCAACAAATGCTTGGGAAGTGTTCATGCTTTTATTTGCTCGCAGCGCTGCTTAGCGGCTTAATACTGGGCGGAGAAGCGCAACGAGAAAAAAGGGATCAGAAGAAGAAAAAAAAAGGAAAAGGTAAAAAAAGGACATAATGTGATTATTTTATGGCAGCTCCGTTTTCTTACGGTTTGGTTCGGTTCGTGCTGGTTTTGCACCGACCACCAGTACCGCTTTTCCCCCTTGCCGAGGGCTTGTGGGAACTTCAAAAGGCAAAAAGCCAAAGGCAGGCAGGCAGAAAAGGCTGCGTAGCCGCGACGACCACGGGAGGGGGAGGGGGGGGGGGGGGGGGGGGCACCGCCCGGAAATGATTTCCCTTTTCTTTTCCAGGGGTTTGGGCAGGAGATGATGATGGTAGCAATAAAAAGTTAATACGATCTTCCTTCTCCCCGTTTTTGCTGCCGACAAGATGTCTCCTGATGTAACCAAAAAGAAAAAAAAAAGGATGATGCTCGTGCGAGGGGCGACACCAAACCAACCTCCATCAAACGTTGGGCGAGACAATAATGTCGACTTTTTACATCGCCCGCCGCCCCCTCGTTACTCGGTGGAGCAAAATCTCCGTTTTGTTTTATTTTTTTATTTTATTATTATTTCTTGGTTAAATATCGCTCGTGCGTCTCTCGTGCTGCGGGGACCGCATTGGCTCTGGTAGCACGACACTGGCTGGGGCTGCCACTTGGTGTAACGCATTCGCATTTTCCGCTACTTGCCCGCGTCCCCTTCCTCTGGTTATTGTGTGAGAAATGGTCGAAGAGAAGAAGAAAAAAAACTCCCCCGGAACGGCGAACGACGCTTTGTAGCTGCTTAGCGGTGGCGCTAGTGGCTACTTTGTGGTGGTTTGGTGCGGTACGCAGCAAAAAAAATAAATAAAACCCTTTTATTCTTGCACTGCTTCGAGTGTGGCGTTACGAGAAAGGAAAGGAAGAAGATTCGATTTGTTTCTCGCACACACACACACACACACACACACACACAGACGTGTCGTGTCGAAATAATCGTAAAAACGGGCGAGCTGCTTGCATTTTTCACCTTCTTTTTTTCGTTTCGCAGCAGTTTTTTCTTTCGAGTAAAACGTGAAGAGTTGGAAATTCGGAACTGTTTTCCTCTTGACCGCACACAAACACACCAAGAAGAAGAAGGGCTATAAAAAGAAAACTTTCCTTTGAAACCCTGCCATCCCTGCTCCACTTCTATTTCTATTTGCTAGTTTTATTCGACATTTAATTTTTTCGCCTCGCTGTTCGCGCACACCGCACAAGCAACCCAACGCGCCCCCGTTTGTGGCTGAGCTTTTGGCGGTCAATGCACAGATTACGTTTTTTGCTTTCTTTTTCTTTTTTTTTATTGAAACCACTTGGTCCGCTTTGTGGGCAACAGTAGCAGCAGCAGCAGCGAAAGCCCTTATTCAAATGAAGGCACAGGCAATGGGAAAAGGAAATCATCTCTTCTGAGACCATTCGCGTCTTTACAGCTTCTTGTGAACTTCCTTCCCTCGTTTTTTTTCCTTTTTGCTGCTCCCCGCTGTCAAGCGGTAAGGACTTACTTTCTCAAAGGAAAAAATAAAAAAATATAAAAAGGATCCAGGAACGCTCCCAAAAGGAGTCCGCTTTGCCTTTGCCGAGAGTGGTGCGGCGTACCGTTTCAACGTTTCGTTACGTTTTGTTATTTTTTTTTTCGAGTCGATTGGTTGGAAGCCAGGCAAAACGGTCGGTTGGTTGGAAGACAGAGAGAGAGAGAGAGAGAGAGAGAAAGAGAGAAATCCTTTTTAACAAAACACACAAACCGGCAAGCGAAGAAGATACCTTTTTTTTTTTATTTGCTGGTGACCGCCTTATCGCGTTCGCTTCACTTTCTTTCCGCGAGTGGCTTTCCCATTCACAAGCCCCAGGACCATTTTCGCCATCCGGCGGGCCCCAAAGAACGGCAAGCGAGCTGGGAAAATTCCCATCTCCCCCAACGGAGAACACAGAGAAAAAGAAGAAGAAGAAGAAGCAAAAAAAAAAACAGATTGCAATGGCAAGCTGAAGGCAGAACCTTTCGTGGTTGTTTTTTCTCTCCTTTTAGTTGTTGTTGTTTCGTCGCCACTTTTTTTTCCCTTACTGTACACCTATTTCGCCCCGTGCTGCTGCTGCTTGCTGGGTTTTCGCCGCGCCGCGTTTGCCGCGTCCCTTCCAGTAGTGCAGTGGCGACGCGCATGTGTCCTGCACGCGTGTTGTGTGAACGAAACAAAAACAAACAGAGCGCAAGTTGCGCGAGAGATAGAGACGGAATGCGACGCAAGCACAGCAGGGGAGCGTGCGTGTGTGTGTGTGTGTGTGTGAGCAGCGCGCAAATGTGTTGGAAAAATGTTGGTATAGTGATCATGTTGTTAAATCACTCGAGGGGCAAATCTACTCACGCTATAATGCGATAAATATCAGCAGATTTAGCGAGCGCCTCTCTGCTGCCCGCCCTCTCACTCGCTCTCCCTCTCTCTCGTTTGCCCTTTTTGTTTGTGGGAGCCTCTCGCTCTAGCAACAAAACTGTCTCGTCGCCGGCTCCCGGGGAACAACGAACCCCAAAAGGCGAAACGAAAGAGCGAAAGCGAGACAAAAACTGATATGTTTCGTTGATGGGGGGAAGGGATGCTGTACGAGTAAGACAAATTCACTCCACGCCTTGTGACAAGGCGCCCTTTTTATTTTATTTTTTTGGATAGTGTGTGTGTGTGTGTATGCCGTTCCGATGTGCTTGGGCTGTGCCGTTTGTTGCTTATTGTTATTATCTTGACGTTTGTCGAGTGGCATTTCATTATTTGGTGCGGTGCGGTGTGTTGTATCAACAAAACAAACGACGGAGCGGTTTTTTGTTGCTGTTGTTGTTGTTGTTAATGGTGTGTGATATAATCACGGCTCGTTTTTTTGTTTTGTTTTTGTTTTTTGATAACATCGGTGTGTGAGGGTTTATGGTTGGGAGGGAAAATGAATGAACAAATTAAAGCATGCAGTCGTTGCCGTTAAATGGTTGCTCTAACTCACCTATTTTTGTCTCTAAGGCATCAATTTTTGACAGTTTGCATCAAATTACACACTTTTTTGCATTTTTTGGGTAATGTAAAATTAGAGTTGTTGAAAATTCACCTTAAACACTTAGTACATTTATCATGAGAGTCAAAAATTGTTGACTTACAGACAAAATAAGGGTGCGTTAGGGTAAAAAATTGGCGCGCACTGTCAAAAGTCGATGCCTTGGAGGCCAAAACTTGATGCTAAAGAGCCAACATTTAGCGGCAGCGACTGTAACAGGAGGGAGACTTGTTTTAGGAGGAGGGATGTATCTCTTTTTTTATTACATTTAAATGAAAACGGAGTGAAGAAAGGACATCAGTGCTTCAGATTGAATTGCATGCTTTTTTTTTTATATAAAAAATCTCTATACTGTCAATTGCGCTGACTGACCACTTTGCCCCGCTGTGCTGTAATTTGTGTCATTTGCTGCAAGACGATCCTGAGAAGCAAAGTGCACACAAAAAATCACTCATTTTTGTAACGCATTTGCATCTCAAAACGCAAACGTTGTAAATTAAATCTCGTTGCTTTCTTCTTTCCCCTCTCCGCCCCCCTCTCCNCCCCCCCCCCCCCCCCCCCCCCTTTGCCATGGCAAACCATCCGTCATTCGTGTGGACCAAAATGGTGCAACGCGCGCGCAACGCGCTCGCTCGGCTCTTTCGGCTGCCGCTGTCTCGTTGCGTGACTAATTGACCGTGTGAAACAAAGCAATCGGTTATGGTCGTCCCCTCGCTCTGCCTCCCTCAGTGCAGGGAAACCAGCCATAAATTCAGTTTTGTTTTGTTTTGTGTTTTTTTTTAAACATTACCGCATCATCGCCATCATCATCGTCGTCATATCGCGCCTCAACGATGTGGCGAATGTACGACGTTGATGAGAGGGTGTTGTGCGGTACCAGATGAAAAAAAAGTGACGGATTTTATTTCGCTTTTAATGTTTGCTCTTTTAACATCAGTTTGAGATTTTGTTGCTACTTTTTCCCTCCCACCGTGTTTGGGGATATTTTCATTGAAGCGCTGTTCAGTGCAGCGCTTGCGGCGAAAAATATAGATTTATATATTTATCTTCCCGCGCACGCGGTGCTGTGTGATTGTTTCAAATTTATTGACTTTTCGTGTCCGCGCCGAACACTTTCGTGGTTGCGCGCGCAAAGGCAGTAACTTTGCGCAGCGGCAGCAGCAGCAGCCGCAGCAGTTCCACTCCCGGGTATATTTGTTTGTTTATTTGTTAACCCCCTCCCCCTGCCCCCCCCCCCCCCC
>VTWG01001444.1:71478-95068 GCA_008817895.1 Anopheles fontenillei | reverse complement strand
CCCCCCCCCCCCCCGTCGTCGTTTTCATGTGTGTGTTTATGTTGGGGGACTGGGGGGGGAGATAATTTTATGGGCAAAGGGTTTTTTTTGTTGTACCGAAACGGTTTGCCTATTTTATGACGCTTCTGTGTTGCTACTTGTATTGAAAACAAGAATTTCAAAAAAAAAAATCAAGAACGCCTTCCAGAAGAAGCGAGCGCGTTTTGGGTCCCCCGAAAATAATGACTCGATTTATTTTTAATACAATCCCCTCTGTCACACACGCACACACATAAACACACGCGCGCGCCTAAGTGGTCTTAATCTCTTCGGTGCCTGCCACCGTTTTGCTCTCCGGAACAAACAGGCAGAACAGACGAAAAAAAAACTTGTTTGCCTGTTCACGATCACGATGCTGACTCAACTCGTTTTTTTTTTTTGCTGTTCCCCACCCTGTTGATTGTAAAGCTGACAAAGGCATTTATTTACAAAAAAACAGAAGCAGAAACAAAGAATTAAACGCATCGTTCGACATTGTACGACCGCGTGACTTTTAATAAGGCGCTATTTGACAACTTGTCCCCGATTGCCTGCAACTTTCATTGGATAATGGAGTGAGACATTAAACCATTTTTTTCTCTTTTTTCATTGCAGGTAAGCAACTGGTGCGAAGCATTAAGAGTACCGGCGGGACAGGTACGTCAGATCGTGTCTTTGACACACAAGTTGCGAAGGGGTCTATATCATTTCAGCCGTCTCAGAATTTGAATCACTAAACTGGACTTTAACCTTTTGAACCTGGGCATATCTCGCCATAGATATCTGAGATTTCAAATTTTGAAGCTGTCCAGGTATTGGCTAGTCTTGCATTACCGACTTAGGCACTCAGAATGTGTCTGAACGCTATTATATCCTCTCCTAATGAACTCTGCTCCGTAGAGACATACAAGATCTCGTTTCTAACCACATTAGAGACAATCTTGGAGAAGCGCTTATGGAGAAACCCGTTCACGGGATGTCGAGGGAAGGAATCTTAACGCCTTGTTAGCAACGTTCCTTCCAATTCCTTCTCCTCCGACGAGACAGATGATGATGGAGCTCCAGAGATATCAGAAGTGCAAAACTCTGAATTCAAAAGTTGGATCTTTATCGGATCTTTAACAAGAATGTTTTTGGATAGGGGATCTTATGTCCCAATGTATCAATATTCCGTAGCAAGATGTTCGACTTGTTTAGATCTATCGATTGAATATCCTGGATTAGCTCGAGCCACTATCGTCAGTCATGGCTTTACCCGAACACACAAAAAGTCAAAAAAAGTTCAGTCTTCACGCCTTGTTGTCAACATTCCTTCCGATTCCTTCTCTTCCGATGAGACAGATGATGATGGAGCTCCAGAGATATCAGAAGTACAAAATTCTGAGTTCAAAAGTTGGATCTTTATCGGATCTTTGATAAGATTTTTTTGGATAGGGGATCTTATGTCGCAATGTATCAATATTCCGTAGCAAGATGTTCGACTTGTTTAGATCCGTCGATTGAATATCATGGATTATCTCGAGTTACTATTGTCAGTCATGGCTTTACCCGAACACACAAAAAATCACAAAAAGTCCAGTCTTTACGCCTTGTTGGCAATATTGCTTCCGAATCCTTCTCTTCCAACGAGACAGATGATGATGGAGCTCTAGAGATATCAGAAGTGCAAAACTCTGAACTCAAAAGTTGAATCTTTATCGGATCTTTAACAAGAATGTTTTTGGATAGGGGATCTTATGTCCCAATGTATCAATATTCCGTAGCAAGATGTTCGACACCTTAAGATCTGTCGATTGAATATCCTGGATTAGCTCGACCAACTATCTTCAGTCATGGCTTTACGTGAACACAAAAAAATGAAGTAGGATACATTCTGGAAGTTCCAGGTTTCTTTCAGTTCTCCAATATTGGAAATCTTCGCCCAGTCCAATGCGACAACCTTCACCTTCGCTCTATACCACTGCGGTTTCGGTTCTCGAACCTCCACGACGAGGGAGGGGGGAGATCTCTGCCAGATCTACCTTGGACAATCGCGAAGAATATTGCAGTCAATAAATTCACGTCCACTTACCTACCTACCCAGGCGGAGCCGGCAGTGGTCATCATCTTGATTCTGCAACGCCAAGTCCACACCAGCGTGCTCTGGGCCGCACTGCAACCGGGTGTAGGGGAGCGGTAAAGCGGAACGATTCACCAAGTGTAGTAGTTCGGGCAGGTTTTCGCCTCCCCGGATGGCCATCGGTGACTTTACAATCGATTCATTTTGTTAACCTTCCCCCCCATCCCGCGCACCAACCCTGATCGCGCAAAAGGTCTGCCCGAGCAGCTTTCCAACGACCTCTGCATGTCTCTGTTTTGTCCGTTCGTTTTGCTTACATCGCGCGCAACCGTGCTGTGTGTATGTGCGCGCGCTGTATCGTAAAAAGGTTGATAAACAATTAATTCCCGTATAAATTATACTATCGGACGATCCGGGACACTTCAGGCCCGCTTCGATGCAGCAAGCGTCGTGGGCCTTTTCGTTGCTGCTGTTGATGCTGCGCGCTGTTGGGACGTGTCGGTTGCTAGGGACCGACCGGCCGTGGCTGAAGATGAGGTGAAAAATGTTGCTCGCACGCGCGCGTTCCAACCTCGCCCTCTCGATCAATGCTTCTCGCTGCCGTAAGCGAGCTTTTGCCACCAGCGTCAAAGCGGGCCCGTTAAGGTCCGCGAAAGAGGGCGGTGAAGGAGCAGCAGGGAAATCGCCCAGCACGACATCTTCTCTGCTACCTTTCACGTGTCTGTGTGCATGTCTGGGATGCTGGAGCGGTCTGGCTGCAATCTCTTGCACACGCCTCGCACGCCTACCTGGGCTCGGTTGCTCTTCCTTTAGTCCAATTTTTACGATTTCCTCTGGGAGCATGGGAGCAGGCAAAAGCAAATCTCCTGCGGGGACATCTCCTGTCCCGCCGCTTCCCTCCCTCTTTGCCCTGTCGTGCGCAGAAAAATTCGAAACACAAACGCGGGGAACACGTTTTTCCCCGCACACAACCCTTGCGTGCCGCACCCATTTGCTCCAGTGGCGCACTATGTTGTGTGTGTGTGTGTGTGTGTGTGTGTTCCCTTTTTTCCCCATTCCCCGGGGGCGTGAAAAGACATTGGCCGCCCGTCTTGCAGTTCACATTTTTGCACTATTTATTTGGCTATCCAGGGTGGTGATCTTGCAAGCGTCCGGCAAAAGACGGGGCACACCCCCCAGGGCACGAGTGGCACGGGGAAAGGAAAGTCTGCACAAATCGTGCATTTCAATTCGGTATGTGTGTGCACTCCCTTCCGCGCATGATGTCACCGAACCTGCTCTCCAGTGCACTGAAGACGATAAAGGCACTGTGGAACAATTCAGTAAAAAAGCTGGAATGCAAAATAAAAATAATATTTTTGAATAAAATATTTATCACAGATTTTTTTTAATTGCTTCGTTTTCGTAGCAAAAACTTACAAACAATTATTTATGTCATTTTGTGTGTCCGATTTGCTGATTTCATCCAAAAAGGCATTAAGGTCAATTGTCTGAGTCAAGCGGAAAAGTGTCAAACAAAACCACTCTACACGAACGGAAACGACATCGCTATTATACAAGCTTGCGAGCGATTTCTTTAGATTCGTTAAACAATTTGGTTCGTTTACTTCCAAATTGTTCAGAAATAGCTTTGTATTGCAAAACAAACTGCAACGTGAAATGCAAAAAGCATCATACAATTTCAATAATTGTGCCTACGTAAGATGTGTATTGTTCTTAAAAATGATTTTTGATGTCTTGAAAGGAAGCGTTTCTTTACTGTTCCTCTCCTTATTTTGTGCTGTTGTTATTCCCACGCTTGATGATGATAAACAATTCAATTCTGAACTGTATTACTTTAAAATATAATTATCAAACCGTAAAACAAAAAAAAACATTTTCCGTATCTTTAATCCCACGGAAAGCTGTTAAACAAAAAAACTGCCTCCGTTTGAGTCGGGTATTGCAAATGTTCTTCGTTCAGCTGGAGATTATAATAGAAAATCCACTTTCTTGACACTTTTTCACACAACACTCGAGTCACATAGTTAGCCCTATTGATTGCTTTGGTTTCAATAACAATAACAATAGCATTAAAAACGTTTACATCATAGTGTTGTGACAACGGCGTTTGTTTACATTCGCACAAAACCCCACAACAACAAATGGAATTAAACTGTTGTAGAGCTTCATCGTCGTTTTGTACAAGGGGTAAAGTGACTTTTATTTCTAACAACGAATTACGCTGTTAGTTGAAGGAAAAAAGCATAAATAAGACAAAAAAGCAATTCTCGCAGGACTCATTTTGCACCAACAAGATAATGGTACGGTACAACCATCAAGCAGAATACGGAGTAATAGTTTCAAATAATAATTCGAAATATAGAAAATGTCCCAATTTATCCTGCTGCCTGCCCAGTGTGGTGTGCTGGACGCTGTGCAAAAAGTGGCTAAAAGCAGGAACGAGAATGCTGCCATGAACATACAAGGGAGGGAAGGAGCAGCGGATTCTGTAGGTCGTTTTGCAGCCGAAATGTGGCTGTGCATAAAAAAGACATTTTTGCGAAAGATAAATGTGTGTGTGTGTTGTGCAGCGATAGAGAGAAGCAGCAAAACCCCGGGCGTAACCGGGATGGTTTGGAGATAATTCCGCAAATGGTTAGAATTTGGGTTGCTAATGAGCGGCGAGGCTTTTCAGTTTCGGTGCAATAGTGAAGACCGCGCGGTTCGTTTTTATGATATTGTTATTAACTTCTTCAATTTTTATCTGTTTTATTATTATTATTATTATTTTTATTGTATGGTTCGTCAATGTTCAGTTCATACCGAAGGCGGCTAACGTTTGCTCTTATTCAGGCTGTCCTGCTGTTTCCTCTTTACAAAACTACGCCAACTCACTTAGGCGCGATGATGCTCTGCGCCGCCCCACTGCTGTGCTTCTAGTTTTTTTTTACCGTTATGCCCAGAGGTGTATCGAACCACACCACTATTATCACCTTTTTCGAAGTCATCTTGTGTGTGTGTGTGTGTGTATTGCGCATCTTAAACGATGCGTGCGCAGCAGAGTAGCAGAGCGCGTTCCTTCACTATACTGTGATGTGCGCGTTCCGAAAATGGCGTGAACGCGGGTGCTTGCTGTGGAATGACTAAAAATGGGAGCAAATCTAGTTTGGGTATGGTGGGGAGAGAGCGCCCAAGTGGGTACCCAGTGGAGGAGACGATAAAGATCACGGCAGCGCAGAGCTGCGAACTGGTTTACCATGGGACCTGACTCCAGAACTCCCTGATTCCAGGATTGGCTCGATTGGTGTGTCCGGCCTGCTGGAGGAGCTGCTACTGTAGGTAGCAGAGACACCCAATCAAGTCTGCACAAGAATTCGAGCACTGTAAGCTATTTGGAATTGCCTCAGAATTCCTGCAGCTCACAACGCAACACAGCGGCAGCGATCGCCGATTCTCGTGCCGAATATACTTTGCCGAAGTGGGGAGCCAGGTCGTCAGGGGACATAACTCGGCGAATAATTGACACAGTGGAGGAGGGTATAATATATCTACGCCCAGGACCCGCCTGCTCCGCAACACACAAAGGTGTTCCAGATGCACAAGCGTGCCTCGGTTACAGGAATAGGCTCCAACGGGGACGTCCCGTAGGTTTGTTGCGAGAAATCCGATAGAAATCTGGTGGCTGCTGGAGAATGGTGTGTAGAGGAGCGCGAAACCTACTGCACCCTATGGCGTGGTGCACTGGTCCTACTAGGTCCACGCGGGGATTTTTTCAGTCCACTGCTTCTTGTGTTCTCCGCCTACCGGATGAAGGTTTTTGCGTGTCTCGTGCCGCGCAAAACCAGAAGTCTGAGAACAAACAAAAAACTGGTATAGGGAGTTCAGTACAAGAGAGGAACGCCTGGAGTCTGGATTTGGAATGTTCGGCGCGCGTGGAGGAGAGCCTGTCTTTGGAGTGATATGGTTTCGGTTGCCTGGCGTTGCTGCAGAACACATTCTAGGGGCAGATTTATGACGCGCTGAACGTGTGTGGACTGGATGCCTATCCTATTGCCTGGAATCTCTATCCACCATTTTGCGCAGCGCACTTGCTCACCACCGTTTCCCAGGTTGTGTTTCTGCGCTCGAAACAAGAGCGCTCGCCGCTGCTCGCTCACTCGCCAGCAGGCTCTATTTAATTACTGCATCCGCTCGGGATGGCTTTCGCCCTACTCCATTTACTCCGCCTCCACCTACCTAGTCGGCTCGGCAGCGCCGATAGCCTCTAAGATCTCAATTTACGATCCGCGGGGATTACACTTCACGCAATTGGGGTATAATTTAGCATTTTCCGTGCGATTAACACGCACTCGCCGCCCTCCCCAAGAGACGGAGATTAAACTTCCCCTCTCCTTTCGGCTGCGAAATCGAAAGCTGACCGTGATGGAATTTATGACCACCACCATCCACCACTAGCCCAGAGCTCCCCAGGATTCCATCCGCGTTATACCTCTGTGACGGTACCTTCGCTCTCGGTTCAAAAATTAATGACCGTTTATATGTTTTTGTAAGAGCACGCGGAGGAGCTATTAAGCGGCAGTGTCTTAGCAGTGTCCCACTAAAATCTGGGCAGCCCTGCATTGCCCCAACGAAGACTGTTACTCCCGAGGGCAAAAAAAAAACGGTTTGTAAAGTGTCGTCTTAGTGTCGGAATGCTAATCTTCTTGGGAACTGTTCTAGAGTTAGGAAACGCAGGCTCTTCTTCTTCCACACACACACACTCACAAAAAAACCGATTCGGTCTGCTGCGGACCCCTTCCCACGAAACACCTTGTGTGATTGCAGGAGCGGTGGCAGCACCATCCACAGCCAACTAAGCCTCTTACAATGCGCAACCGTGCCATAAAGTATCTTTAGTCTCCCTCAAAAAGATACCATAAACAAAAAACGAAGAACAAAAACTGGTTGCGTGTGTATATCAACACCAGGCAGTATTAATAAATGCGAACGACACCGGTGTGTGAGGCTGTGTCTCCTCCACTCATTTGCAGCAGCACCAGCATGCAGCGACCGAAACAGTAACGAAGCGAAAAAGGTGGGCCGAATGCCAGACCAGACAGAGCCAGCAAAAGCAAAACGGCAGAGCGAGAGTTGTGGAAAAAAAACGAGCGTACACAGACAACACGGTGTGTACTACTACACCTCCTTCCACAATACCCTTCGCTAAAGGATAGCAGCAATCTGTCGTCCCACCCGAGCCACGGGTGACGGGGTGTAGTATGTGGTTAGCTAATTTGTTGCTCACGCCTATGTTTAACAAACTCACTACACATCAGCAAGCACGGCTACAAATCACCTGGCGCGCGCGCGCGCTCCCGAGCGGTGAGCGGTGGGCATGGCAGCCCTCACGCTGCGCCCTCACCACGCGCTCGCTCGCTCGCTCTCTCTCTCCGCGCTCTCTGTGCGCGGAGGTGGACGGAGCCGACACACGAGGAGCGCTCTCTGACAGATGACAGTTTTAATTATGAGCAACCAGAGCCAGTTTGTTTGGCTCTTCTTGTGTCTCTCTGTCTGTCCGCTCCGGCCGGAGGTTTGGGGAAGGTGTCGCCGGCGGCTGTTGAGACAAGATTTGTAGCCGACGACAAGCGATACCCTCCCATGTATGCCCTTTCTGGTCCCCCTTCCGCTCCATTGCGCGCTGTTCTACTCTGTCTATTGAGCATTTTCTTGCCCAAGTGTGTGTGTCTGTGGTCGAGTACTCAACTGCCACCGTTTTGCGCTAACAATGCGATTTGACACTCTGTTAGACGTTTACTGGGGGATGGGGAAGATGGATGGGAGTGGGAGGTAGAGAAGTGCATTTTTCAAACGCAAGCATCGGTACTGCTGCTTGAAGTAGTAATGATTTGCTTAATGATACGTTCGCGGTGACAGGCGTCAGTTGAGTTTTTTGTGCGGTTTTTTTTTTCGCTGTCGGCAATGCCTACAGATTAGATGACTGATGGTAAACTGTTCGCGACTGTGCGTGCGTAGGCGTGTGTGTGTGCCACCATGTGTACAAACTAATTATGGGGAGCCGTGTGACGTTTAGGCGACAAATTGGAGCATCTATATGAGCCGCCGTCTCTCTGCGCTGGTAAAGACGTGTGAAGGCGAAGCATTAAGTTACATGCGGGTAAGACCTCCACCCCGTGGACTACGCAAGTGGTTGGTACTTCTGTCTGACGTTGAATTTGATGCTTACAAACGGAAGGTTAGCTGTGGAGGGATTATTGAAGAACTCTAGATCACTTCGAGACTTTGTCAGGATACATTATGCTCTTCCCAGAATATCTTAGATTAGTTCTAGAAGTACGTCCATTGAAGTATATCTAAAGCTATGACGAGATCTTCTCAATCGGATTGGCAGGTTCTTAATGTCCTATGTCATCAACACCCAAGAATCAATAGCTTGAAGCGAAGGAATCTTCTTCATCAGTCTATGTTTGCAGACATCTTGGAATCTTTAGCTAAACTTAAGGCCATTGTTTTACTATCCCAACAATCAAGAAGTCCTTAAATTCCTCAAGTCATCAGTTTGATGTCTGCCCTTACTTGAACACTTGCTGGAAGAATTTAAGACACTGGAGACTATCCAGATCACCAAGCGATCGATCTTTTGCAGAATCCCATGAAATTGAACTATACATCTTAGGGCCTCATGCATTGGATACGAATACTTGCACCCCCAAAAAACGGACTTCTTGAAGAACCTTGAAAAACGGTTGCCTAAGAACTCCCCATCCCAAGCCTTTGATATTCGTTGCGAGCACAATGCCCACCGGGTCGGTAACTAACACCCAGCCAATCCCGTCTTGTCTTGTTCGCAGGGTTCCGATGGTGGTGGTTCGGTAGTGTTCGCCACGACCCCCCAGACGCAACAGACGGTGGCCCCGCGGAAGCTTGACTTTCCCCCGACCGGCCTACCGCCCAGCGTGGAGCCACTCGGGGGCGGTGCGAGCCCGATCCGGGTGCCGGCCGCCGGCACCGGTCCGGCCCCATCACCGGCACCGGCCGCACTGCCACCGCCAAGCTTACCGCCGCCTTACCCAGCGACACCACTGCAGGTAAGAGGGAGTGATGCGTGCGACCCTCCCAGGCACTGGGTACGGGTTCCTCCCTCGCATGTCACTCTTTGCGAGGTGGCTTTTTTCTGTTGTGTTGGTTGGATATTTTGGAAAAGCGCATCAGGATTATTATTATTTTTTTCCCAAAAATTTATTTCAAATTCAGAGAACATTTAAACACCGACATCAAGTCACCAGTACTCCGGAAGAAGTAAGCTAATCTGTTTTGTTTGTTTGTTTGTTTCTCTTCTCGACCGCGCAGGTATCGAATGGACCATTGGGTACGCATTTGACGCCGCTCGGTGGCGGCCACCAGGCGGCAGCGTCGCCGCAGCAGCAACCGCCCCATCCCGGATCGCAACAGCAGCCACCACAGCCGTCCGCCTCGCCGCAGACGGCCGGCATAAGCAATAAGCCGCTGTTGCCGACCGCCTCCGCCAAGATACCGGCCGCCGGCGGCGTCCTGCTGCTCAGCACGACGGCGGCCGCCACCACCGTAACGACAGCAATATCAACCACCTCCCAGAAGCAGCAGCAGCAGCAGCCAGGGCAGGGGCCAGCGCTAGTTTCCAGTGCGCCCCAGTCGCCTGCCCAGTCGCTGGCGTCGGTAGCATCGCCGGCGGGCGGCAGCCTACAGGCCCCGTCGACACCGAACCAATCTCAGCCGCCGCTATCACCCCAGCAGCAGCAGTCACAGCAGCAGCAGCAGCAACAGGGACCGCTGCCCGCAACGTCGACGGCCGCCAGCGGTGGACCGCTCAAGTCAGTATTTCTCGGCGTGACGGCGACAGGCCCGAACGGCGGCGGCACTGGCGGCAGTAACGCACCGTCAGCCGCCTCCGCGGCGGCCAGCAACTTCACGAGCGGTGGTCCCGGTGGTCCGGTCGCTCCCAGCAGCCACCACCTCAGCGGGAGCCTGGCGGGTGTGGTCGGCCCGAGCAGTGCCAGCAGCAATGGCAGTGCCGCGCCCTCCTCCCTGCCCCTCTCCGTGCCGCACACGCCGCCCGCAGCAACGCCGGCGACGGCGGCCGGTCAAACCGGGGCCGTGCATCCGCCGCTCGACAGCAGCAGCAGCACCACCGTCGCGACCTCCTCCTCTTCGTCATCCACCTCCTCCGCTGCACTGTCGTCCTCGTCCGCTCCGTCGTCGGCCGCCGTGCCCACGTCTGGTCACACGTCGTCCGTGGCGGCGGCGGCAGCGGCGGCGGCTGCTTCCACCGGCGGCTTACGCACCAACAGCCCCGCCGTACCGTCGCTGCCCGGTGCGCTGCCCGGCGGTCCGGCCTCGATGCTCAACGGCAACCACGCGGCGGCCATCGTGGCGGCGGCCTCCGCAGCCGCCCATCCCTCGATGATGATGGCGAACGGGCTCGGCAGCCTGCCGCCACCGTACCGGGGGTACCCGGGCTACCCGCTCTACTCGCCGTACGGCAGCTTCCAGCACAATCCCTACCTGCCACCGTCGGTCACCTCGCCGAACCTGTCGCCCCGGTTGCATCCGGCCCTCGCCCCGATGCCCCACACGCTGATGGGGCTCGGGCTGATGGACGCCCGGTTGCAGCCGCCGCCGCTGGGGGCTGGGCCGCCGCCACCACCGCCCGGCGCTAGCAACGGGACGCCGGGAGGCGTGCCGCTCGGCCGGCCCGGTCCCGACCGCGACCCGTCGCCACTGATTGCGGCCGCCCAGCAGCAGGCCGCTGCAGCCGCCGCAGCCGCCCAGCAGAAGGTGCGCCCGATCACGCCGAACACTAACTCGAGCTCGAGCAACGGCTCGTCCTCCTCTGCCTCCTCGTCGGCGGCCGCCAGCAGCAGCAGCACGTCTTCCGTCACGCTCGTCTCCAGCACAGCACCGTCGGGCGGCGGGCCGCTGCTGCTGCACCCGTCGGCGTCCTCCGCTCCGGCCGACCCGTCACTTCCGCCGCATTCCTCCCAGCAGCCGCCGTCGCACCGGGACCTCGTCGGCCACCCGGGGGCGGGGCCGCCCCATCCGGGGCTGCATCTCGCCGGCGGCCCGCCGGGCAGTGGGAGTGGCCCGGTAGTGCCGCCACCGCCGCCCCCGCACCACCATCTGCTAGGCCACCCGGGCGCACATCCGGGTGCGGCGGCGGCTGTCGGTGGGCCGGGCATCTCGCCCCTGCTCGTCGGCCACCATCACCATCCACTCGTGGTTGGTGGGCCGCCGCCTCCGCCACCCCCGCCCGGGCTCATGCCGCCCGGTGGGCCACCGTCGGTCTCCCATCTGCATGGCGGCGGGGGCAGCAGTAGTAGCGGCGGCCTCGGTGGAAACAGTATTAGTGGCCATCCGGCAGCCGCAGCAGCAGCAGCACCACCACCACCACCGACCTCTTCCAGCAGCAATAACAACGGCAACGGTGGCAGCAACAGCAGCAGCAGCAGCAGTAGCAGTAGTAGCGGCAACCTCATCGTCTCTTCGCGTCCTCACTCACCGCGCGGTCACAGCCCGAACAGGGAACGGGATAGCTATAGGTAAGTGTGAGGCGATGACATCTGGAGTGAGTTGAGTCGGGGTAGAGTTGTCAATCCTTAACTCCTTTCGTTTTGACTGAAGTAATACAGTACCTTTCAAAACTCGCTCCTGATTAACTCAACTCATTCACTGTTGACCTCGACATAGCGACTCACTCCATTGAGCTTCTCAACTCATTCACTCTATACAGCAGAGATGTCAAACTGATGGCCCGTGAGGTCTTATGGTGCTACTATTTTCAGTGGAATTTTGGCCCGCGGGGTCAAATGAGCTTGACATCGCTGCTCTACAGCCTTTAGCGACGTACTCTTTCTCACTCGCAATTCTGCAACCCTTTACGAATCAACATCACATTCTCAGCCGTGAGCGACTAGCTACTCACTCTTTTAGGACTCAACTCCGCCCCCAGGCGAGTCACTCGTTAAGAACTCTGACCAATCACTGTCTTCGCGTTCAGCTTACTCAAACTCAGCTCCAAAAGACTTCGCGACAACCAAAGTGAAGAGTGAATACGTAGACGAAGATTCCTCCAAGCTCTTTGTGCTGAGCTACAACATCTCCCGCTCACATTGCACTCATTTGCTAACATTTGCCCTCTTTCTTGCTCTCTCTCTCTCCCTGTTTTGCAGTAGTAACGTAAGTAGTTTATCGCGCTCTACGCCCGGCTCGACGATACCAGCGTACGGTGGTGTCGGGCCGGCGACGAGCGGCCCCTCGCCCGTGCTGCCACCGTTCGGTGCCAGCCCGCACTCGGCCGCCGCCCTGGGCGTCGTGCCGTCGGTGGCCATCTCGGTCGTCTCTTCTAGTCTCACGTATCCTAAAACCACGCTCGCGATCGGAGGCAGCATCATGTCTTCCGCCTCCACCTCCTCCACGGCCGCCACCTCGTCCGCCCCGTCCATCGGTGGGAGCGGCGGGGTGCCGCCGGGATGGCCGCCGGGTGCGCCCCTCGGGCAGCCCACCGTCGTGTCGATCGCGTCCCACTCGAGCTCGCCGGCGGCCGGCACGCCCGGCCCCGGTCTGCACAACAGCTCGTCCTCGTCTTCCTCGTCCTCCACGGTCGGGTCGCACCACCACCACCACCACCACCCGCACCATCATCTGCAGCAGCAGCAGCAGCAGCACCATCATCACACGCGACCCACACCTCCGCCGGCGAGCGATCGGGGCGGCTCCAGCGCGTCCGGCTCGATCGCCGTCGTCTCCTCGCCGTCCCCGTTTCCGGCGGCGCCACTGTTCGCCACCCCGATTCCCCCGCCGACCAGCGTCTCGCTGTCCAGTCCGGCCGGGGCGGGGCTGTCGGTCGCTAGTGCGGCCGGCGGAGGCTCCTCGGGAGCGGCCGGTGCCGGTTCGCAGCCTCCATCTCAGCCGCCGACAGCACCCCATCCTCATCCCTTCTCGGCTGAATCTCTCTTCTCCACCAAGGGTAAGTCACTCCCCAGGAGGCTAACGTTCGCAAGACACTCATCTTTCTCTCTCTCTTTTTAGTGTCCGACCAGGCCGACATGTTACGGCGCGAGCTGGACAACCGGTTTCTGGACCGCAGTGGGCTGACCGCGGGACCGCCCGGGCCGCCCTACCTGCGCCAGGAGCTGCACCATCACCAGCACCAGCACACGCACCTGCACCAGCACCAGCACCAGCCGATGCTGCCGGGGGCGGCCGGCGGTGCGCCCACCCTCTTTCCGCCGCCCCTCTTCAAGGACGTGCCTAAAATCGGTGCGGTCGATTCGCCCTTCTACCGGACCGGGATCGGGATGCCGGCGTACCCGGGCTACCCGCCCGGTCTGCTGCATCCCGGCCTGAGCGGGCCGACCCAGTTCGTGCCACCGAGCCACCTGCAATCGTTCGTGCCGAAGGTAAGCAACCGGGAAGAGATCGCACCAGTAGGAGAGTTGGAGTGGAGCATCCCATATCAAATCTATCCATCCAAGGCTCGACACCCTGCCACAACGCACAACTTGTTTGGTGTCATTCGTTTCACATACACTCCTCGCTTTCTCTCATTGCTTATACACTCTCATGTGTGTGTGTGTGTTTGTGCTGTATTGGAATGGAGTTGGAAGAACTAAGACTTGGGGCTTTGCCCTCAGATACATCTCGGAGATACATTAGCGACGGCAAACACTAATAGCTAAACAGGCAAAAACATTATTTTCCCACTTTTCAGTAAGAGTTTCGTCGCAAGTCTGACCGCACTACGAAGCAGACTGATGTTAAGCATTTGTCATCTGCGGGACATTAAAAACAACTCTATAAATGCAATTCATAGTTCAAACTAAATTGTAGATGTATTGTGGCTCTTGACGCCCCTTTGGGAGGAGTCGTAATGCCTACCCGCATGCCTAAAGCCTTAGACACGATTGGGCAGGAAATAAGATCTCTGCGACCTCAAACATTGGCAAGCTTCCCAGTCTCAACTGTTAGGTGTTGCACCATGCAAAATCCAATCTGACAGTAGACAGCAGACTAGTTGAGTTAGAACACAGATTGCAGGGCGAATGGAATCCCGGATTTCTGAGGAGTCTGGTTGCTCTTGGAGCCCATTTTGTAGGAGTCTTAATGTCTATCCACATGCTTTAGACAAGATTGGGCAGGAAATAAGATCTCTTCGACATCAGGCATTGGCATTAGTCCAATGTTATAGACAGCAAACTTAGTAGAGTAGGAACACAGATTGCAGGGCTGATGGAATCCCTGAATTCTGAGGAATTAGCCCAAGGAAACTGATCCAGGAATGAATATCGATTCTAGAACTGATTACGATGTTCTCGCATAACGAGTACCTTTTTAACGAGTAGAACAAGTAAGTCACACGAGTATTTGCATTTGTTCTGGAACCTATCCCTGTGAATCCATAATGGTCCTAGAGCTCTGATACCTCTGTGGAACGCATTTATTTACAGACTGTGGAAGGCATTTATTATATTGGGACAGTCCACAATTCAAACACAATTGTAGATGTCTTGAGGCTCTTGGAGCTCATTTTGTACGAATCTGAATGTCTATCTGTTTGCTTTAGACCAGATTGGGCAGGAAATAAGATCTGTTCAACCACAGACATTGGCAAGAATCCAATGTTGTGGACAGTAGACTTAGTTGAGTAGGAACACAGATTGCAGGGCTAATGGAATCCCTGAATTCTGAGGAATTTACTGAATTGCTCCTGGAATAAATATTGATTCTAGAACTGATTGCGATGTTCTTGCATTTCGAGAACTTCTTTTTACGAGTAGGACACGTGAGTCACACGAGCGTTTCCATTTGTTCTGGAACCTATCCCTGTGAATCCATAATGGTCCTAGATCTCTGATACCTCTGATACAGACTGTGGAAGGCATTTATTATATTGGGACTGTCCACAATTCAAACTCAATTGTAGATATCTTGTGGCTCTTGGAGCCCATTTTGTAGGAATCTGAATGTTCTGAATTCTGAAGTGAGTTCTGAATTGCTCCCGAAATGAATAGCGATTCTAGAACTAATTACGATGTTCTCGCATAACGAGTAGAACACGAACGTAGGGTAGATGTTTTGATCCTGATACTTGCACTGGATCTGGAATTAATGCTGAGCCAGCATTGGTTCTGGTACCCAATCTTGATCCGACGTTGGTTCTACAACTATTCATGAAGCTTGCTTGTTACCAGAATGAAGCTGACACCTGTTTTGGTTCTGAAACCGGTCACGGAACGGATCCTGAGCCAACCTTTACTCTCCAACCTATCCGTAGGAAACCATAATGGTCCTAGAACTATTCCTGAACTTATTCTAGTGCAGGATTTGATCCCCAATCTGATACCTCTGATACAAACTATGGAAGGCATTTGTTATATTGGGACAGTTCACAATTCAAACTCTGTTGCAGTTGTCTTGTAACTCTTGGAGCTCCTTTGGTTGGAGTCGGAATGTCTATCCGCATGCCTAAAGCCTTAGACACGATTGGGATAAGATAAATAAGATCTCTACGAACACAGACATACGCAAGAATCCAATGTCGTAGACAGCAGACTTAGTAGAGCAGGAACACAAATTGCAGGGCTAATGGAATCCTTGAATTCTGAGGAATTTGCCTAAGGAAACTGCTCCAGCAATGAATATCGATTCTAGAACTGATTACGATATTCTCGCGTCCGAGTGCTTGCCTGTTACTAGAATTGAGCTGAAACGGATTGAGTCTCAGAACCGACCCTAAGCCAGCCTTTGCTCTGGAACCTATTCCGTAATGGTCATAGAACTATTCTTTAATTTATGCTTGTGCATACATTTGTTCTAATTTTGGAACCAATGGAGTTTGCAATCCGTTCTACAACTATTCTAAAACCTATTCCGGTCCATGAGCATGAATTCTGAACCGGTCCTTGCACGATGTAGGTCCTACAGCGATTCTTGAATCTGTGCTACTCTAGTATCGTATCCTAACTTTGTTCTCCTGCTGGACCAATGTGCTAGCTCTCATAGCGAATCCATGATGGTTCTGCAGCTATTCTTCAACCCTGAACCATACTCCAGGAAGTTTAAGAATGTTGAAGCTTCTCTAGGCAAAGGTGGAAAAACCGAACCTCTCCACAGTGTACCACAAGTCCGTCTCAGCTGGTCAACTCCATTCCAACCCAGTTCGTATCCGCCCCATTTTATTACATTATGTTTTATTTGTTTTTTTTTGTTTGCCCCTACACGCCCCCCTCACCGTCAACCTTCTCATTTCACATTATTCGCATTTACTCATTCGGCCATTTTTCTTTTCTTTTTTCTCGTTTCGTGTTGTTTGTTCATCCCAACAACCCACCATCATGATCACTGCTCATCACCATCATCATCATCATCATCATGATCATCACTGCTCTTCATCATCAACCTCAACATAAACCACAACACCCAACAACAACAACAACACTGTTATAAACCAAAAACAAAAACCAGCAGCAACAGACGCCACCGGTCGATCCGAACAAAAAGGTAAGAAGAGTCATCTTCCCCCCATCCCCCCTCACACACACACAAAATCATCCACCATTCAACCAAGATGCAACAGATGACACAAGGAGACGACCGTGCAAAACGGGAAAGCACAAGTTACTGTTACTAACAAAATGGTTTCTATCTCTCTCTCTCTCTCTTACACGCATGCACAGAAAACGGGCAAGTGGAACGCGATGCACGTGCGTATCGCGTGGGAAATCTACCATCACCAGGCGAAGCAGAACCCGGACAAGGCGGCCTCGATCAAGACGGCGTCGGAGATGCTGCGGCCCCCGTCCCACATGTACCCGCCGTCGGCGGCGGCGGCAGCCGCAGCGGCCGGCCTGGTCCGCCCGCACGATCTGCCCTCGTCCACCTTCCCACCAGCAGGCCTTCCCGGGCGGCCGGGTCCGTACGAGTCGACCCCGCTGCCGCCCAGCTTCATGAGCTCCCCGGCTAGTCATATAGGTAAGGTGCAGCCGCCTCACTTCCGCGGTGCCTTCACTAACGTGCTCTTGCTTTCCAGGTGTCTCACCGTTCGGCCGGTACGCCTCGCCGTACGGCGGCTCACCGTTCAGCGGCCTGTCGCCCTTCACCCGGGACCTCCCGATGGGTTCGCAGATGCCGGGCTCGCTGCACGACCCGTGGCGCAGGTAAGCTAGTAGTGAGCTTGCATGGTAGCTCACCTCTCACCTGCCACAGCTGTACAATGACCCCATCTCTCTCTCTCTCTCTCTCTCTTTCCAGTGCACTACCGCGCAGCGTGAGCAGCTTTCCGCCCGGGCCGCAACCGGCGGGCGGCGGCGCGTGGCCCCCGATCAAGCAGGACCCGGGCGGCCTGGCCGCGGAAACGGCCCGCCGGGAGGCGGAGGAGCGCGAGCGGCAGCGGGAGCGCGAGGAGCGGGAGCGGGAGCGCCAGCGCCGGGAGCGGGAGGAGCGCGAGAAGCAGCGGGAGCGCGAGCGCGAGGAAAAGCTGCGCAAGGAGCAGCAGGAGCGCGAGCGGGAGCGGGAGCGCGAGCGCGAGCGGGAGCGCAAGGAGAAGGAGCGGCGCGACATGGAGCGGCGCGAGATGGAGCGGGAGCGGATGCTGCACCAGCAGCAGCGCGAGTCGAAGGCGGCGGCGGCGGCGGCGGCAGCAGCAGCGGCAGCAGCCGCCGCCGTCTCCTCCATCAACCGGGACCGGTCGCCGCTGCGCAACGGCACCGAGCTGGACATCCGGATCAAGGAGGAGCCGCGCAAGGAGGAGGAGCTGCTGCTGCGGAGTCATGCGGCGGCGGCGGCGGCAGCTGCCGCTGCGAGCGGCGACCCGCGCTACCACCCGTCGATGATGCCGCACCCGTACATGGCCGGGCGGCACCCGGCCGCCCACATGCTGCCCGGGGGCCACCTGTCCCGCTCGATGCTGCCGCCCTCGATCGGGCTGCCGGGGCACTTCCCGCCGCACGGCTCGTGGGGCCCCGACCCGTTCCGGGACTACGCGCAGCTGCACCACCCGCTCCGCTACAACCCGCTGATGGACGCGTACCGGGCGGAGGAGGCGAAGGCGTCCCTGCTGTACGCCGCCCAGTCGGCGGTGCACTTCCGCGGCAAGGAGCCGAGCCCGGTACCGCCGCCCCAGCAGCAGCAGCAGCAGCAGCAGGGACCGCAGGGACAGCAGCAGGGACAGCAGCAGCAGCAACAAGGGCCGCCTCCGCACCACCGGCTACCACCGGGTGCAGCACCACCGGGCAGTGGAGGTGGGCCGCCCGGTGTAGGGCCGCCACCGCCCGGCTCGTCCGGCGGCACACCCGGCCCGATGAAGGTGGGCTCGCACAGTGGCGCCTCCACGCCCACGAACGGTCCGCTCGTCGTGATGGGCGGCGGTGGCGGTGGCGGCGGCACACCCGGGCCGGGCGGGCGACCACCCTCGACCGGCGGGCCGAACTCGCTCGATCTGCACAAAAAGGAGGACACCTGCCAGTCCCGATGATAGTCGGCGGCCGGCGGCTCGTTGGTGGTAGTCGGTGCGACAACAGGCAACAGCAGCCCCCATCCTTCGGCCGTGACGACTCCACTGATCGTGATCGTGGACGACGACTAGTATAGTGCAAGAAAGAGAGAGAGACGGAGAGAAAGAGAAAGAGAGAGGGTTAGAGCATAAGAAGCGAGCGTGGTCTACGAGAACACGCGCGAAACACACACAACAAAACGGCACGATGTGATCCTTTTGAGTAGCAGAAGAGAGAGAAAGAGAGAGAGAGAACGCAAACACGTTGACGTGCATACGACGACGTCATCTGATCCAACTCCCCCCTCCCCCTTACACACACACATACTCACAAACACAAACAGGTACGAAAATGTCACTTCAAAGCAGCAAAGAACGCGAGGGTTGTTAGAGGGAGCGCAAGCACAAAACCTTTTTTCTCCTTCTTTTCTCCTGAAACGACCAACCAAAACACACAAAACAAAGGTGCAGCTTTGCATTTTAAAAAGCCAATTGAGAGAAAAGGATAGATATAGAGAGAGAGAGCGAGAGAGAGAGAGAAAAGGAAGAGCGGGAATGTAGGAAAGAACGAATAGTTCTCTATGCTTTAGTTTCGATATTGAATTAGTTTGATTGTTGTTCAATCCCTGGGACCATACGCTTTAAACGTACTCACCCACCTACACAATAAACACAACAACAAAAAAAAAACACTCACACTCTCACGTACACGCACACACACAAAACAAAAACCGATGGAAAGGTAACCCTTGGCAGGAAAGCGTAACCCGCCACGCCACCGGCTGGCCGTCAGAAGAGATTTATTGCATTTATTGATTCGCGTGGTGGTGTGGCGGAAGCAAGCAAGCAAGCAAACACACACACACACAAACTGCTGCACCACACAAGCCCCGTTTTCCTTTTTTGGAGTTTCTAATTGGAATTACAATTGGAAATTGGTTTCCATCGTGTGCCAAATACCTGAAAGGCACTCCCTTCCCCACGACCGACCCCCAATGCGCACAAACAAAAAGGTGATGTCGAACCGGTGTGTGCGCGTGTGTGTGTATGTGTGTGTTTGGCACAATAAAAGGTGGTAGAAAATTGCGGACACCACAACAAGCAGGACTTGTGCATTCGTCCCCCAGTTTCGCCACTCCATTTTTTTTTTCGTCTTTTCGCGTCCCTATTTATATAAAGGGGGGGGCGATATTCTTGGATTTGGATTGCTCCTTGTCTTCCGCTTGGCCAGAGCACCAATCCACAAGCACATTCCAAAGTATGCCAAAAACAAAAACAAAACAAATGGATGAAAAGCGTCACAGCAGCAGCAGCAGCAAACCCTCCCCGGAGGCGCCGCTCTCCGCTTTGCCCTCATCTGTAGGAAAATAGTTTAATTTTTAAATGCCCTGTGCAAACGCATTTACGGGAGGACGGGGGAGATAGAGAGAGAGGGAGAGAGAGAGAACAGGCGCGGATGTTGGTGCATGGGAGCTTTTCATTTAATTGTCAACTGTTTGCCTTTCGGTTTCGTCTTTTTCTGCACGCCAAACGAAACGGTCAATTTTGTGTGTGTTTGTGCTTTAAATAAATACGAAAGACTGCTGCGCTAATATCGCAAGCGACGAACCCTTTTTTTTTCTTCCACTCTGACGTTGTGCCTCGGGGAGTAGGGTGGTGTACCTACCCATCGGGGGGGGGGGGGATTTTCTAAACTTACCGACGGACGGACACACATACACCTTTTTTCCTTTAGTGCCACTTGCGTCCTGCACATTATGAAGTGTCCGAGTAGACGACGAACCCCACTTTTCGTGCAGTGTAACACACGTTGAAAAGAAAATCACACACACACCCATGACGGGGGAGGTAGGGAGTAAAGAAGAGGAAGAAGAAGAAGAAGAAAAAGAAGAAGCAACATAATACTCCGCGCGGTAGCAAAAGATGTAGGGAAGGGAGGGAAGGACGAGGGCGACGACGACGACGTGGGAAACGGGATTGTTCCGGCAAGGTAGCTATTACACTATTAACAGTAACATTGAATGGCGGCAGGAGGAAAAAAAAGGGGAAGACTAAACGAAACGAGCCACTCGTGTGTGCGTGCGCTCGCCCATGAGTCCGCTGTACTAGCAAACGGTGTAGCTTAATTTAATTCTATTTCGTTTTTAATTACAATTAAATATTATTTATTCGATAGTCAGTTTTTCATTATAATTATTATTATTTTTTAATTTCTGTATAAAATAAACGAAAAAAGGGGAGGTGAGGTAAAGTGCGCCGCGGCAGACGAAAGTTAGAGAATAAAACAAACAACAAACAATAAACAACAAATATTTTGCGTGTGTGTGTGAACGAAACACGGTATGAGTGTGAGTGTATGTGTGTGTGCTTGTACAGTGGAATGAGCGTGTGCGTGTGTGCGTGTGTATGGAGGAGGAAGAAAAACTCAACAGGATCATCAAAAATACGTAATCGAAACGCGGGCGGTTCACGCGGGGCGGGAAAGGCGACCCCAAGAGCGCAAAAGGAGACTGGAGGGGGTGCGGGGGGTGTTGTAGAATTGATCTGTTCTTGCTTTTGTTTTTGTTCTTGCAGCAAGCAAAAAAAGGGAGGGAGGGGGTTAGAAAAGGTTTCCCGCCGATAAGAGGCAGGGGGGGAGGGGTCATGGCTCGGGCAAAAGAAACTCTTTAGAGAAGAATTTACTATTAAAATCTCTTCCACAGCGGTTTCCTTTTCGCTAGCGTGTGTTGTGTGAGAGAGAGAGAGCGGGTAGGGGAAATAGACAGAGAGAAAGAGAGAAAAAAAAAGATATTTTGCTTAGTATTGAGCAGCAAGGGAGTATGTGTGTGTGTGTGTGTTTGTGTGTATGTGTGTGTGTGTGGGAAGCGCAAAGATCTCTCTGCATCTGTGTGCAGAGCAATAAACCCAAAATCGAAAAGCAAATTAGGAGCAACAAGGTTAAAACAAAACACAACAATAGAGAGAAGAAGAACAAAAAAAGCTGAAGTAACGAGTAAGAAGCAGAAAAACATACAAAACAATACCGAAAAGCACACAAGCTTACAACAACAACAACAACAACAACAACAACAACAACAACAACAACAGCAACAGAAAGGAAGCAAATTATGATCAAAACACAACAACAAACACATAGACACAAATAGAAGAAGGGAAAACAAAAACAAAACATGAAGAAGAGAACTGCTGACACACGAAAAAACAAAAAAGAGAATATTAAAAAAAAATCAACACTCACACACACACACATACAGACAAGAACGAAACAGAACAGTTTTACATAAAAATAAAGTAAAGAAGAGAAGAAAAAACATTATATTCAAAACTTTTGTTTGTTTGTTTTATTTTTATATTTTTATTATTATTTTACTTTCTTCCTTTTGTCTTCTTTTGTATTATTATTATTATTATTATTATTATCATTATTATTATTATTATTATTATTATTATTATTATTATTATTTTCTATTTTTCTTTCTTTTAGCTCCAATCCTCTTCTCGTGCCCGAAACTTCCTTTTTGTTTCCCCTTGGTTTTGTTGTTTTGAGCCCGTAAAAAGGAGACGCACGGTTACTGACCGATGCAACACATTCTTTTTTTTTGCGCAACGGGTACCCCACGATGACTCTCAAGACGACGACACCTCCCCCCCGGGGGAAAATCACCTACACCCAAGTGGCGCCAATACCCAAGAAAGGACACACTGGAAGCTGAACAAGGATCTCGAATAGCAAAAGAAAGGGCACACACACTACCATATCTCCATATCTCTACTACCCGAGAGTGTATGTGTGTGTGTGTGTGTGTGTAGGAGGACAAATTGGATCACGGATGCGTTTGTACGTGTGTGCGTGTGTGTATCTGATGGAAGGATTTGTAAAGGGGAAATTAAATCAAAAGTAAAAGACGAGAGAGAAAAAAACGCAGCCATTTACACAAAAGTGATTGGAAGTTTTCTTCGGCGGCATTGGAAAGCCGGTCGAGCATGAGGATGGACGCCTTTTTTTTAAATTAACTTAAACTAAGACACTTTGCTGCAGCCAAAACAAAACGAAGAATCAGACGAAAGAGATAGAGAAAAAGAACGAAGAAAAAAAAAGAATTAAATCAACCAGTGGGTGTAGCAACTCCCCTCGGTTTCGGACTGAAACAGACACACAAGCGGCACAAAGGTGCAAACAGTGGGGCAGGTGAAAGTTTTACTATTTAAGGGAGAACTTCAAACAAAACCCAATGAAGTAAAACGAGCAAAATCGCAAAAGGACGAAGGAGGCCGAAGATTAAACAAAAAAAAAACAACTAAAGCGCAGCAAAACATACCAATAGTAGCATGTACGGGGCAACACTTTACGGTAGCGGTACGGAGCCGGAGCATGAGAGCAAAAAAAAGGGCATTAATGTTAAGTAAGATTTACTTCAAAATACTAGCGCGTGCGAGTTAGCGGACAGAAAAGAAAGCGCAAATCGGTGTGCAAATGTAAAAAAGCAAAACAAACAAGAGAACACAAACAAAAAAGGTAAAACTAATATGCAAATAAATATAAAATAACACACACACACACACACATAGAGCAGACCAAACAAAGGCGGACGGTGGTGGTGTGTTACTAGTAGTGGAGAGAGAGAAGAGAAAGAGAGAGAAAAATATAAAGAAAAAAAACACATTCAAGGAGGAGAAGGAGAGAGAACGAACCCAATGAAACTCTCCCCCATCGCTCGCTCTAGAGAGCAGAAGTGGGGAAAAAATGTAAACGAAACACGTTTAAACGAGAATAAAAAAGGATTTATTTAACTCCTTTTTCCCTAATCCAAAAATGTGCATCTAGCACGGAAGCTGCTGCTGGGGAAAGGAGAAGAGGAGAGACATTAACAAACAAACAAAAAAAGAGATTAAAAAACATAAAACTGGTGTGCTTTCGTTCTACAAAGCGTTCATCAAAAAGTGCCCCCATAACGGTGGCACCGGTTTATGGACGATTGGCAGTAGAAACCATTCCCCCCCCCCCCCCC
>VTWG01001444.1:16925-71037 GCA_008817895.1 Anopheles fontenillei | reverse complement strand
GGGGGGGGGGGGGGCGGGTGTAGTAATAGTAGCAGTGGGGTTGGGGAGAAGAGAGCAAGTGAAGCAAAATAGGACCGTGTATTAAAATTGTAGAAGAAAATATTTAACACAACACGCACACCCAACATAAAAGGCACGGCCACACCCGTGCACATGCCAGCGGGCGTGTGCGTGTGTGTGTCTATGTTAAGGGTGTGGGTGGTCGCTTTAAGCAGGAAGAACAAACAAAAAAAGGAAGCGATTAGAGCAGTGAAGCAGTAATCAACACTGGACGGGATTAAGCCCAGACGAGAGAAGACGAACAAAAAAAGCGGATATACTTTATACGGCCCAACAGAATAGTGCACACGTGTGGGTGTGGGAGTGTGTGTGTGTGCACACACACACACGCGCACCAACACAATCCTCCGGAGTTGCGCCGGAGGTGCTACCGAAGGACACGCGTGTCGATCGTAAAGGGTCAGTGGACCAGAGAGGAGGCGACATGCATGCAGGAGGAAAGTAAAAAGGGAAAAATACAGTGGTGACTTAAAAAGCGCGGTAATGGAAGTAGGGGTAAAGGGAAGGGAGGAAAAAACCAGAAGAAAATAAAATATTTGAAGAATTATCAAAAATGGATTTTTTTTGTTTTGTGTTGTTATCTGCTATATGCAAGGGGTTCGTCGCCTGCTGCTATTTCCGGGGAATAGACGGAATCGCAGCTGAGCTGGTGCAAGAATGGAGATGCACGGTTAGAAAACGAGATTCATCAAATTGTTGCGGAGGTGTGGGAATGGAATCTTGGCATCATCTACCCCATATACAAGAAGCGAGACAGGTTGGACTGCAACAACAACAGCGGTATTACGGTGTTGAATACCGCCTATAACATACTCTACCTGATCCTTCAGGATCGTTTTGTCCTACACGTCGAGTTAGTCGGAAACTATCCAAGATCTAGGAGAAGATGTCAGAATACAGACACGTTACCTACCATCTCTTCATTGACTTCAAAGCTGCAAATGATAGCATAGCGAGGGTAAAACTATACGACGCTAGGAGCTCCTTTGGAATCCCGACCACCTTCACAAAGGCTAGTTAGAATGACTATGACCAACTTCACTTGCCTGGTGAAGGTGGATGGAATACACTCAGGGCCTTTTCCTGGAGAGGGCCATCCGTGACTCGAGGGTGGAGACTTCGGGACCAGAAGATGGTCAAGCCAACCCAGGATCCTGGCATACGCTGATGATATAGACATCATTGGTCTGCGGCTCTCCTATGCATATAACCTCGGCATAGAACCTCGGATTGCAGATAAACGAGGCAAAGACCTAACTGATGGTGGCAACATCAGCGGGCCTACCAATTAATAATGAAATCCTACGTAGGCGTGACGTACAGAACATGTGAACGCACTTCACCGATCTTGGGCCAACGACAATAGCATGGAGGTTGAGATGCGCGCATGGATGCTGGCTGCCAACCGGTCATTATTCTACAGTCTGAGAAATCAGTTCACCTCAAAGAACCTGTCGTCGCGACGGACGAAGCTGGGACTATATAGCACCTATATAGTACCGGTACTCACATACGCCTCTGAGACATGGACACTGTCCAAATCTGATGCTCAGAAAGATCCTTGGCCCCGTATGTGTATGGAAGGACAATGGAGGAGCCGTCATAACGACGACCTCATTGTCGTGCAGCGTATCAAGCTCGACAGGCTCTTGGGTGGGCTGGCCATCATCCCATCCCAAGTAAAGTGTTTTTAGGCCGTCCACAAAAGTGTTGAGAAAAATGAAGTTTTCGTCAGACTCGATTCCGGCTAGATTCAAAGTTTTCTGAAATCGATTCCGGTTAGTAGATCCGGAATTAGATTCCGAAATCGATTCCAGAATTGCCTCCGGAATCATAATCCCTTCCGAAATCGGAATTGGCTTCGGAATTGGAATTAGCTTCGATATTTGAGTCGGTTTCGTTATCTCCATAAGAATAGACGCTTGGATATTCATAGGCGCAAATAATCCATTCTCATGGAGATTCCCGGACTGAATTCGCTTCTGAAACTTCTTATTTCAGAACTTCTTATTCAAGAACTGATTCTCATTCCGGAGCTACTTCGTATTCTGGAGTCAATTCTGATTCCGTTACCGGAGCAAATTGCGATTCTCAGGTCGATTCCGATGTCTGAGCTGATGCTGATTCCGATTCTTCTAAACAACGGCCTATAACACTAAAAGATTTATACCGATAGCGGGCGCAAAAGTGCACGAACTGATTGTGCTATACTTAAATGCTGCAATTGCCTCTTCTGGTTTGTGATATTCACGCTTTCTACGTACTCAAAGACTAGTGACACGGCGGGATCGCATCGGAGAACCCTGAATATGCGCCCTAGAACTACACAACGCAACGCGCAAGTTATTGTGGTAGGTACATGCGCTTTTCTCTATATTTGCCAGCTTTTGTGTTAACAAACGCTCCACCTTTCTCACCGCTGTTGACGCGCCACGTCAGTAGCCACGGCGCGCCGTTCAGCCACTTTTGCACTTCTTAAAATAAGTTCCGCGACACCCGGAGTGTAAAGTGGAAGCCAGCGGGTTTTAGGCACGCGCACGCAAGCTCTCTCCACCCACCGCACAGTTTCTCATGTCTCTCTGTCTCTGTTGTGTGTGTGTGTGTTCTTTTTTTTGCATATGAAGCGCTGTTTCTGGGTAAGGGGGAGTAGTTGCTGTTGCTGGTGTACTCTAGAAGAAGTAGCCCAGAATCTTTCCTCCCAGATGCTTCCTCCTGGCCTCCTCGTGATCCATGATGCCACCGCTGGTAGTCAGGACGACGTAGCTGTTCGTGGAGAGAAGGAAAGAAGAGAGAGATCGATAAGGATTAATACAATGTATTTAATGTTCTTCTTTTACAAATTTTGAAAATGTGTTAAAATAATTGTATCCAATCCGCTGAAACCAATCAGCACAGTTGGTGAGGTGTTGAATGGTGATTAAAGGTGGATTTATTGCACTGCTATTGCCTCCAATGCTTGACACCATCACTGCACCACTGGGTACGCGTGCAGCGACATTTAATATTTGGAATGAAGGCGTACATTATGTTACTCCCGGCCAATGATACATCGAATAACAACAACCAGTGCTGCAAAATGTCACTGTCAATGTCATAAAAACAAATCTGACTGAATCAAAATTCATGTCAGCGTCACGTACTCAATTGTGATGATCAGAGGTGATAATCAAAACATTTGGTGTGACCAATACTTGCTACGTGACATTTTTGCGACCATCGCTTGGCGACATTTTCTGTCTGGTGATCATGCCATGACTTTTTTTTTACTATGATCAGTTCTGCACAATGTCACTGACATAGTCATGCCGAATTCGGCTGAAACAAAATCATGTCAGCGTCACGAGCTTTACTGTGATGATCAGTGGTGAGACTCAATCAGTTGGTGCGACCATCACATGCTTGGTGACATTTTTTGTAGCACTCAACTCTTGGCCAGTCACTTGGTTGTGACATTTTCACAAAATGAGGATCACAAACACCGACCGAAAATGTCATGACCAGGTGAGTGACCAAGAGCTGGGTGCTACTAAAAATCTCACCAAACATGTGATTGGTCCACCAACTGTTTGGATCTCATCTCTGATCATCTCAGTAGTTTAGGTGAGCTGATTTGAGCTTCTTTTCAGTCATAGGTGATGGTGACTGAAACTAATGGCACTTGGCAGCACTGTTCACAGCCAGAAAAAGATAATGGTTATGCTTGTGACGGCATTAAGCTCAGCTTGTCAACTAGTTTTCGATGGTGAACAATTCCGTGATGCTGGTGTCATTTTGCAGCACTGACAACAATCACTTCTCCCCCTGTTAGCTTTCAAAATGTATTAAATACTTAAGATAAGGAACATGGAGACAAACTGTACGTTATTCATTGTCCCGTGTTGCATATGATCATTTTTTGTGTTATTTTTGAATTCCTTCAACATTAGTTGGAAAATGTTTGAAAACAAAATGTATGGCTTTTCATGCGTTTCTTCTGCCTTAGCAAGTACGCAAACGTTAATCGCATAAATTGCTTTGCTATTTAAAAATAATCTAAACGTCTCGCATTTATTCATAAATTTACGACTTAAGGAATAAAAACCCATTAATGTGTAAATTTCTGTTAAATATTGGAGACTATTATTTCCCTTGAAAAAGTGTTATCGTCTGTAAGCAACCTACTTCACACTCTAACAACTACAATGTTCATTGAGCATCATCGAAAGTGCGATCAGTTTTCTTCAATGAAGAATAAATAGATTTAAAATGTAACCAATACAAAATAATCCACATTAACTGATAAAAAATAGGTGAAACCTTGTGATAAGTCAACCTAAGCTTCATGATCAACGTCTTGCCTCATTGCTTCACTATAGCAACAAAATATATAAAATAACCAAAAATGAGAGCACAACAACTTGTTGATTATCACCCTAACATTATATGAAATGCAAATGTAGAGCTCTGTCGAATAAAAACGGTCACTCGAAGCCAACATAATGAGTGTTTAGAGCCTAACATGAAAAGGCTCCCGGGTAAGCGGTTTCTAAATTCATATTTCGTTTGAAATGTCCGTTGATCTTTCTAGATTTTGGTCGTTATTTTTGGATTCAGAGACGCTTAGAAACGCCTTCGATATCTGTACTGAAAAAAAAGACTGTTTCCATTCCGTTGAATCGTGCTGGCGCAGTGTTTCGCCGGTACGGGATTAACGGTGGAGAGCTTGCTCTCGCCCCCTAGCTTATACCACCGCCGGCCTATTGGAGCAAAAACCGGCGGCATAAGTATGATTGAAGAGGGCTAAAACATCGATCAACTTGCTGTGTGCACAGAAACCTACCCAAACTGACGGGAGGGCAGCAGGTTGTTGGTCCACCGCTCGATATCGTTGAGGGCGACGTCGAACCGGGGCGAGATGATGCCGGCCTTGTTGAGGCGACCGGTCAGATTGACCACCACCTTGCCGCTGCGATGATCGTCCACGATCTCGAACTCGCCGATGTAGCCGTGCTTCATCATGACGGTCAGGAACTTGATCACGACCTTCGAGTTCGGCCGGATGAGGACCTGGCGCTTGCCGCGCTTCTCCGCGTTGTTGATGCACTTGAGGGCATCGGCCAGCACGCTGATACGGACCATGGTTGGAACTCGAACTTTGGCAGCTCACTGGAAAGAGAGACGGAAGCAGACAGGTACAACATTAGTGATCTAGTGTGGTGTGTGTGTGTTGGCGTGGGGAGAAGGTCCGTTGAGGGTGTTCCGACGGGGGTGGGTGCGGGCGACAAAACAGGTGCGTGTACGTGTCGCGTGTGCTGCTGCTGGGGCCCGGGTGTTGATCGATGCTCTATAGGGGCGGGCAGGGAGAACGGTCTTTTTTTGATAGGGGCAACACACATTTCTCAACACATGTCCCAGCTTCCAACTGTAAACATGCCACCTATACACACACACACTGTAGCCTCAGTATGTCGCATGGCGTGAGCTTTCGTCCGTCGCACGACCTGAATGTGGCCTGTAATTTGATTGTTGTTGTCGTATTCCGGCCTAAATTCCGTGTGGTCACCGAAGATCCCTTTCCGTCCGGATCACACACTCGATGGTAGCACCCGGCATCCGAACCACGCACGCACACACACACACACCCAGCGAATTCGGGTGGAAATTTCGCTATTTCTCCACAAAATCCCCTGCACCGCACTGTTCTAACAAACAGGGACCTCAACGGGAGCGGCCAAGGGGCCGAACGCCACCCCGTAGCCCCTTAAACCAACGACAAAACCGCTATTTACCTCACTGAACAACCGCGAACACGACGTGCGTCGACGACGATTTCTCGTAAAAGAACAGGAAACGGTTGCCACGCGAGGCGGCTGGGCCCGATGACAGCGGCTGTCACTGCCCCGGCCCGACCGCTGTTGACGTGACAGCGGGAACTGTCATCGGCGCTGTCACTCTGAGCCGCGCTTGACAGCCGAAAGCGGAAACAGCTCCAGTCGGAACAAATGACGAGCATTGCAATAGATGGCGCGCTAGTTGTGATTGATTTATTTATTTTTATTTTTTTTAATCGTGCAAAAGAGAGCACTCTTTGTGAGAAATAAAATTAAAAAATGCTTTATTTTTCGCACGACCAAAGGGAGCCAGGAAAATGTCAACAAAACGGGCGTTAGCTGTTGAAATGTTTCGTGACGAAATGTTTCACGTGGAGGTTTGAAACGTTTCAGCGTCGTTCAAATTTCGCTAGTGATGGGCCTATCAAGTGGGGCCGTAACGAGCCGTAACGTTTCTAACGCGTTAGCAGATTTAAAACTCGGAAAATTCGAAACGCAGGACTGTGTACAGTTCATTACATGCAGTTTGTTTGAACGCTTTTAGATTCAAATTTTAAATGTGATTATAATGATGAATCGGTCTGGATGATCAGCGCCGTTTATCCGGGCTCATCTTACCAAAAACATTTCAGAAAACAACTGAAAAACTTTTTAAACACTCTGTAAAAGATGCTCTCTGTCTCTCTCTTTTACTACAAAATCGGCATGTACTGATAGCTTCAGCAGAGAACGAACAATTGAATGATTGGTCCGATCAAATGATCCGGATCACCTTTATGAATGAACCGGAACTGAGCCGATCTTCAAAAAAGATCCGTTTTTTAACACCACTACTCCAAAACCGTGGTTCACTTACTGTGAATGGAATATCTTTTTTTTTTATTGCGACGTTACCGATATCGTTCACGCAAAATACTTCCAACCGGTGAGTAACAAATGTCGCCATATTAAACTTTCACCGGTTTACTTCGTTTTTTTTTCTAACAAAACCTACTTTTCACATCCTTACTGGCTACTCAGTTGTGCTGGCCCGCGTAACTTTACTACCGCCTAATGCGCCCTTCATGCCCCTTACCTCACTCTTGCTTCACGACGCTAACCTGCTAACCTTCCTGTGCCTGTTGGCTTTTAGCCGGTGGTGAGTGCGGACCGTCCTGTCCCTTTGCCCTTAAACAATCATATAAGCGCTTTAGTGTTTGTTGTGGTCTGCTACTATATAAACTGTCAGCTAAGGACGAAGCAATCACGGTATGGTAAGTACAGTAACACGAGTTATTAAAATATTATACATTTATACACACAAATAAAAAAAATAAAAATAACACGTAATGCCTCCCTAACACGCATCTATTCCGCATTCCGGGAGCGGGCGGCTCAAAAATCTTTGGCAAGCGCCGACACACTCTCGTACGTGCCGGTGGCAAACCCGAGGAAGGCCAGCAGCAGTATGACGACGTTCTTGGCCACCAGCCACACGCCGAGCGTACCGTTCGTCCAGGCCACGATCAGCTCGATCAGCGGCGGAAACATGAGGGCCAGCGAGGAGGAGCAGAAGGCGCCGATGAGCGAGATGAAGGCGCCCAGGTTCGGGACACACTCCGCGATCAGGACTGTGCGGAAGGAAAAGAGAGAGAGAGAGAGAAAAAAAACATCGAGTTAGTTAAGCGCTGTCGGATTGGAGGGGTTCGTCGCTACCTACACGTCACCAGCACCATTATGATGCGGAACACCATCTCGCAGCGGACGGGATGGCGGCGGGCGAGCGGCAGCCGGCTCTCCACCATCGGCCACATGATCATGATGGCGACGAAGAACTGCAGCGCGTACCCGAGCAGTACGCCGGTGGCGATCATCAGCTTCACGCTTTCCGCCAGTCTGAAACGGGAGATTTGCAAACCAGCCCTCTGTCAGCTGAAGCGCTCTCATGAAAACTCCTCTCCTCTGGAGTAGTGATGGGTAAAGTTAGGGGCAAAACATTAATCTCGGAGGCGTCCGGAGCAAGGACTGTGTAGGAACGATTTGAGAAGTGGCCAAAAGTTCATTACAGGCAGTTTGACATCTGAAAGCGCTTTCCGATTCAAATTTGAAACGTGATTTTAATGATGAATCACTCCGTTTACCGCAATAAAGTTGTTATTTGGTTTACGAATTTTACTGGAAATGTATGTATTAATGGTGGTTGCTCGGAATCGGACCTACCCGAACCTGATTCGACTTCAGGAATCAATTCCGGAACCGATTCCGATGATGGAATCGATTCCTATTCCGGAACTGATTCCGTAACCGATTCCGGAACCGATTCCGATTCCGGAACCGATTCCGGAGCCGATTCCGAAGTTGACTCCGGAGCCAATTCCGATTCTGATTCCGGAGCCGATTCTGATTTTGGAGCCGATTCCGATTTCGGAACCGAATCCGATGCTGGAATCGATTCCAATGCTGGAGCCGTTTCTCATTCCGGAGCGGATTCCGGAGCCTACTCCCAATTCGGAATCGATTCCAACATCGCAATCGGCGTCGGAATCAAAATCGGCTAGGGAATCAGAATTGATTTCATAATTGAATTAAGACTGTGGAATCAGTTCTTGAATTGCGATAAGAAGTTTCAGAAGCGAAATCAGTCCGCGGTGCTTGAGAATGCACCGTTAGAAGTAAATTTTGATTCTTTGCAGTTATCAATACGTAGCATCATTGGACACAAAAGCCTATTCTTATGGAGATGCAGAAACCGACTCCAATTTCGAAGCAGATTTTGATTTCCAAATCAATTCCAATTCTGAAGCCTATTTCGATTCTGGAGCCAAATTCGATTCTGGAGCCAATTTCGATTCCGAAACTAATTCCAATTCCTAAACCGATTTCGATTCCGGAGTCGATTCTCATTCCAGAGTCGATTCTGATTCCGAAACCTATTCCAGAACCAATTCCGAAACCAATTCCGAAGCCGATTCCGATTCGGAAGCCGATTCTGGTTTCCAGGCCATTTCCTATTCTGGAGCCAATTTCGATTCTGGATCCGATCTCGATTCTGAAATTGATTCCGGACCTAATATCCGGAATCGATTCCCGAAAACTTCGGAACTAGCCGGATTTAATTCCGACTTCATTTTAGTATGTATGGCTCTAGTAATAGGAATTGTTTGTGGGTTTGATGAATTTTCAAGAGCTTTCTTCTGTCAAATGGCATCCAAGATGGCCAAAACGATTTTGGCTAACATTTGAGCTCGTTCATACACAGACCTTGGTCCGCTGTCGACTAGCGGCTCTGGACGCCTCCCAACGGCTCCGGCCTGAACCCTCAGTTTTATACAGCCGGGATCGGCGGCGGAACAGCAATGTTTGGAAGCGGTTCGGGTGCCCTGCCTGCAATTCCGGGTGCAACCCATCACTACTCTGGAGACCACATCCTGGATACTCACAGCTCGTTGTCCGGCAGGTTGAGCGTGAGGCTACCCTGGACCGACTCGCCCCAGCGCCAGTACCCGGTGAAACCGAACGCGGTGAACAGCAGAATGATGAAGGTGCTGCCGATGTTGAGCACGCCGAACGGTTTGCCAAAGTCGGCCGGATGCTTCATCTCGTTCTGCAGCGGCAGCACCAGCGCGATGCCCTCGAACGCGAAGATCGCGGTACCGTAGAACAGGGGCAGCTGCTCGAGCCGGCCGACCAGGTGCCGTTCGCCGATCGGGGGCAGCTCCTGGAACGCGTAGTAGAACGTGATGCCGATGCCGAGCGTCATGAAGACGTTGGCGGCGAGCGAGCAGTAGGACAGGAACTTCAGCTTGGTGATGATGGACGTCAGCACGATCGGCACGACCAGCAGCGCCATGTGCAGGTGCACGTCCAGCACGAGCCCGTACCGGTCCGCGATCTGCTTGAAGTTGGAGCTGATGAACACGAAGTAGATGCAGCAGAAGCCGAGCTGCGTCACGCAGATGAAGATGTTGACCGCGCGCTTCATCGTGGGGGCCCACGGCCGCACCGGCGGCGGCCCGTACGCGAAGCAGAGCGCTACCGTGTCGGCAAAGTCGAGCGGTTCCGTGACGGGCGGGACCGGGTCCGGCAGCTTCTTCTCGCCCGCTGGCTTGCCGTTGGTGGCGCTCGCCCGCTCGGCCGCCTCCTGCTCGAGCTTGCGGGCCTGCATCAGCGCGGCACAGTTGAGCAGCACGTGCTGGCAGTGCACGCACACGAACCCGATGAACAGGGTCAGCACGGTCGCCAGCAGCAGGCCACCGTTCTTGAACGCGTCGCCCATCGCGTAGCAGCCCGTGCCGATGTTGCCCTTGAACAGGTGCATCATCGTCTCCGCGTAGCTCGTCTTGTGGTGCGGCTGGACGCCCTGCGGCGTAATGACGTCCTCGGCGTAATCGTGCCCGGGCCGCTCGCGGTGATGATGGTGCCGGGTGTGGTACCGCATGTCACCACCCGCCGGCACGTGCTGGAGCTCCTGGAGCGGCCCGCCACCGTTCGCGCTGTCGAGCGGTGGCTTCTCCCCACCGTTCGCTGCCTCCGCATCGCGGTGGGCGAGCTGGTCCGGCTCCACCGCCCGATAGACACCCGGCGGAGCGTAACAATCCTCCACGGAGATTGCCACCGGCATCTTGCCCAGCTGCGTCTGCAAGCAAAGACATCGAAGCAACAACACGTTAGAAACTTTGAAGTTACCGTGGGTAGGCACGCTTGAGGATCACCTCAACTGCTAGAGACATGCTGGATCTCTCGAGAAAACAAAAAGAAATACTTCAAACTTTCACTTTCAGGTAGCCCTAGAACGAACGGTACCTTTTTTACCGAAATTCTTGATGGTGGATTTGAGATCCCCGAAGGTGCGCCTACTCCAACAACAAAAGAATCACTTTCAGTAGCGAGCTATCAAACGCTGATGTGACTGATTCTACGGCCTGCGAGCGACTGACGCTCCTTTTGGTAGCAAAGCTGCTTCCAACATACGCACCAACGTACGTGTAGAATAACATAATCTGAACATGATTGGTCCTGTTCGCATGAGTCATTGACATGGATTTTGGATGCACTAAAATGCATCATCACAAAAAGTTTTTATGCTCAACTGCCAGCGTAGACGTGACGCCAACCGTTCCGTTCGACGACGTACGTCGAGACAGCATGTCCAGACTGGATGAGCCATTTCCAACATATGCCTCAATATGCCACAACTGTGGAGTTACCTCCAATACTATATGTTTATTTTTTTTTACAACCGACATGACATCATTGTCCAGCCAACGAAAAAAACACACACACACACATATTGTGATGCGCTTCCTATTTAATTTCCCACCGGTTGTTGAGCCGTTCGCGTGGGGTGATACATCCGTCTCACCGGTTATGATCTTTTCAAAAAGTGCTCAATTTCCTGCATCTCCGACGGATGATTTCTGTTGTGTAGATGTGCTGACATGATTGGAGAGGCCCACACCGGGGAGTCATTAGAAGTTAAATATCTTGGATATTGTGTGGAGAACCTACAACATATACTAGCTGCTGGGGATTGTAAGAAGCTATATATCTCCAGGTAGTATATAGTCAGCGTTTGCCAGCAGAAAGCACATGAAAAGAAGGAATGATTCAAGCTACAACATTCGCATGCGCAAAACCCTTTTCACTCTACACCAGTGGTTCTTAACCTGGGGCTAAATTCGCGCTTCAGGGGAAATTTCGTGCTGAACGCAAAATGTTGTTGTTCTGGGCTGGATGAGTCATGTTTTCCACTCCTACTCGATTGATTTGCTATGGCGCTACATATTGTAGATCGCTTGTTATTTGCTTGTGACGAATGATTATTGTACGTCGGATGGAATTAGCGTAACTTGTAGGGTCATTGCGTCAGCTTCCAGCTAAATGCAGAAGATCTTTGCATAGAGCAGGTCCTTGCAAACATATAAGGGGTTTCAACTAATTTTGCAATATGTGCTGCATATTTTGTAGCTCGCGAAACTTGTTTTAACACCTGCGACATATTTGGTCTGGCTTAATGTTAATTTTCACCCGTCCGTTTAACTCATACCTCGTTTCATCCACAAAATAACTCACATTTGAAAATTAAATTCAAAATTGTTCACATTTGATATACCACCGTATGTGGTATCCGTCCAATCCAAGACAAACTAAAGGCAAACAAACAATTTCGGGGTGAAGTTTTAAATGCTCATTATTAAGTGAATTAAACGAGTTATGGGGTCAAACAACACATCATTGTAAAGCTGAAGTCACCTCCTTTCCCGATTTTGAATATGCAGGCAAACGTGAGCAACAAAATATTTGCAGCATACATTGGAAAGAGACTAGAAATCCCCTGTAAGCACTCTGAAAACAGGCCTGCCGACCAAACTACCTCCACTACCAGAGACAAGAATGCAGAAGGATGCAAACGACCTCAAACGCCCCCAAAATAGCCCTTGGAATATGGCGCGGAGTAAGACCCCGGGAACTACACGGATAAGAGCGAACCAACAATGCTCGTGGAAATCGGTGGAAAATTTCCTAAAACACATCTTTAGACCACTCCGAACACAAGGGCAAGGAACGGATTACATCAGCTAGTTTGTCTACTAACGTCTAGGTGTTCTCTCGATTGCAGAGTCGATTCAAGCCTGTTCTTCTCGACATCAAAATCCTAGCGGGAAATGGATCGAAATCTATGTTTTGGTGGATTTGCTGCAAAATATTTCAGTTTACTGCTACAAACAATTGGGTACTAATGTAAAACATAATTAAATAAAATGATATAAACGCCAGTAAAACCAAATCTGATGGACCAACTTGAAAACAACCCATAATTCACTGAAATGAGATCAGAATCAATGATTTCGTTCGATTATCCATAAGGAAATTCTTAGGTTTTTGGCTAACATCCTAATTTTGCGGACGTATTTTACAGTCTTCTCCGAGAGTTGTCTGTCTGTCTGTTTGTCGCCTACTTCGATGTCAACGGGTAGTTTACCCGTCTCGATTGATTTTCTCTACCAGAGTTCTAAAACAACAGTTCAAAGTGCAATCGGGTCAAATTTCAAATCGAATCGAGCAAAAGAATAGACGAATTTTACCACTTGCATCACAAAACTAAGTTACACAACAGCAGTTGAGCCCATAGCGTGTCTGGCATTGATGCACTGGAGATAGGACCCCGCTCATGAGGACCCAAAAAAATACTTCTATCCCCTCGTGGAATGCCTGAGAACCACTGGCCGTGCAAAACTTTCCACAGCATCAATCGAACGCGGCAGCTTTCGCGGTTCTCCTCCCAACAACAACAACAAATCTGCGGCTCCTAACAACAAACAGAAAGTGGCCGGCTGAGAAAGGTCGCAGAGGCTGGGGGGGAGTGGGTTTGGTTTGTTCTTTTTATTATCACACTGTACCCACCACCCCCCCCCCGGTCCCAAATGTTCACATATATTAGCCAAGCAAATGCTATTAATTTTCTTTTCTTAATGTGGCTGCATTATTGTTATTTGTTATTTTTGTTGCTGTTGATGCTCGCGCTTAGCGCTATCGGCGTAGCGAAAGAAGCGGGTGGGTAGGTCGCGGTTGGCTCGGAGCAGCCGAAAGGAAAACAACCTTTACAATGCCCGCGTGAGGGCGAAACACCGAAAAAGAAACGAAACAAAATCCGAATGCCCCGCTCGTCGGGCAGAAGCGATTCGCGGACAAATTCGACGGCGGTGACGGATTGGGGATATTAGGGTGGGGAGGGGGGTTAGGTCCCGTAGCGGCCACCAGGATTGGGACGCCAAAAATAAAAAAAGCTGTCGGGTCTCGCCCGCGACCCGCGTCGGCTGCATGCGCTCGTCGCAGAGTTCGCGCGAAGTTCGTACTTCGCGCTAAAGTAGTCCGACCGAACCGAGCGAGATAAAAATGCAACAACGAGGAAGAAGAGGAAGAAGAAGAAGAAAAAGGTGTAAGTTGAGCAGGGGTTTACATGTCTTTTTGGGATGGAGAACTCATCTCATCGGGGCGCCCCAAACTACGAGGATGGCTTTGCGCCTTTTCGTGCCACGGTCACGCAGTGCTTGAAACCTTGAACTCCCTTTTGGGCTGCCGAAACTCACACACAGACACACATTCGTGTCACTCACTAGCAGCCCCTACTTACCTATTGTAGTTGCTGCTGCTGCTGCTGCAGGCTGTTGATCGTGTCGACCGGCACCGAAGCCGTTGCAGGCCCAAGCATCGACCGAAGGGATGGAGAGTGGAGATGTTGGCCAAACAAAAACAGAAAAAAACAACCTGCGAATTGATTGCAGCGGACAATCGCGTTTGATATCGGGATACTTTTCGGAGTTTTGGGTTTTGTCACACGTTCCGCTGGCTTCACGCACGCACGCACACCTTAAAACGCGCGAAAACAACAAAAAAAGCGGGAAAACAAAACAGCACCACGACCTACTTCGACCAGTGGCTACACAGCTAGTGACCGTTTCGGGGGACCCCGGTCTTGGCTGTGTCGTGGCCAACGGTGTGTTTTGTTTTTTGCTTCTTTTTTTTTTTTGGTTTAACCAGTCCCGCACACCGCGCACACCGCCGCCATTCATTCACAAACGGTCAAAGAAAAAATCGTGTTCTCTCTCTCTCTCTCTCGCTCTCTTCTCACTGCCGAGGGGACGGGGTGAAGTATGAAAAAAGAGTAATCAAACAACAGTAAACCCACAATCCACCCCCCCTCCCTCCCCCCTTCCCAAACCCCTTTCAAAGATAATACTTTCCCACCTATCGAGCGCCAACACATACGCACACGTTCCACCACCAACACACAAAACNGGGGGGGGGGGGGGTGGTTTGACAACAATGTTTGGCGCACGGGGGGGGTGGGTGGGCGCTCGAGAACCTACACTCCCGTGGCAAGAAGCTGCGACCGAGCCTGGGCTAGTACCCCGATCGGTACTGCTGGCAGCGGTTACCTGTTTGGAGCGTCGCCCCGTGTGTGTGTGTGTGGACGTGACCGGCCGGAGTCGCAAAACAAAAACAAAAACCGCGTCGAACACGTGTGCCAGCGTACTATTTGGCACTTGCACCCGCGCGCTCCATACACCCCAACGGGAGTGGCCACTTGAAGGGTTGGGTGGATGGAGCGGGGCGTGGTAGGCCAGTCTGGTGTGGGTCGGTTTGGTTTTGATATTATTTTTAGTACACATTTTCACCGTTGGTTCGGTCGGGTTTTTTTTTTCGTTCAAAACCGTACTTTACGTGCGTGTGTGTGTGTGTGTGTGTGTGTAGATTATGATGTGACACACAACATTCCTTTCCTTTCTCTCTCTCACACACACACACAAACTCTGGCATTTTTTTGTCGTTTAAGATTTTAAATGATTGCAAGCTAGAACGTTTTGGCCTGGTGGGTGGGGGTACTTTTCCCACCCCACCCGAGCAGGGTGCCAATGCAGAGGGAACGATCGGAAAATGGGAAAATTTCGAGCACATGAAAGTGAAATTTTGGCTGTTACCTTTTGGCCACAAACCTAGTTGCGTCAAGGTCATTGCATTTTACGATTATTTTACCTTACCGTATTTCAGCGTGACGTCCCTGATGAATGATTCAGAATTGCTGAAGAAAATAATTCAGAACCTAATGTTACCAAGTTGGTTCAGAACCAAATTTGTTTATTTTTTTTATCGTACTTGTAAGCGAATGAAAATTCCATCAGTTAACCTTCGTCTTATTTTGGTAAATTCCTGCGCTTTAGTTGTTGACCCAAACTGCTTAAATGGATTTTTATGAATTTTGAATCATCAATTTAAAGAACTACGCCGATCAATTGTTTCCTCAGTTTCCAAACCCCAAAACTTTGTGGATACTCATGCACCTAGACCTAGGTCCTGTGCTATGCTATCGAATTGAATGTCTTCAAACGTTGCCTAACTCGTGTATGATCTATATTTGGTCATTTTCGACCAAAAACGGGGTCGTTATGCACACTAAAATACGGCAATATTTGGATTGGATTATGTTGCCCACCTGCATCTTTCCATCCACATCCACCGTTTAGGTGGTTTGTTTACTTGTGTTCTGCTACTACAAAAAAAAAACGGCTATTTGATGAAATTCAATCGGTGGTTTTTCTTGAGCTCTTACTTTGCTCACATTCGCCCCCCTCTTCCCCCTCCCCCCGCCCTCCCCTCATGCTGACGTATCAGGGCGAACCGAACGGACAGTGTCAAACGAACATAAATCAGTCGTTAGAATTGTTGCCTGTATTTTTAGCACAAACTCGCCGTTTGACGCCATATGCCTGTTGTTATGCTTGTTTTGTAGTTTGTACACATCCTCTTCTGCTACTTCTTCTTCCTTTTCTTCTTGTTGATTTGCTTCTTCTTTTTCTTTCTTCTTCTCTTAATGGTTGCATTATCAATACTTTGTTAGACAAGCAGTGTGATGAGAGATTATTAGGGGAAGGTAGGTAAAGACGGCCCATTCCTGTCCAATTTCATGTTTGTAATCAATAATCAAATAAAAACTTTTTTTTTCGATTTTTTTTGTTGGAATATTCGGGTAGGACGGACAAAAGAATTGGGAAGATATGAAAGACACCTGTAAAAACGGTAAAAATTGAAGAAGTGTACTATATTTTAACATAGCCTATTGCTTTTCACTTCCGGGGGACGTACATAGAAAAAATCTTGGCAAAGACGGTTTTTTCAGACTTGATTTTAAGAATTGTAAGCGTCGCTTCCAACACATCGTAAAATGAAGAACGTAAGGCACAATTGAGACATGGTGCTCCAGATTATTAAAGCCTGTGAGTCCCAGTTTAAGTTTGGAGGACTTGTTATTAAATAGGCCTCAACTTAATGATCTTCGAAATCCCATAGAATCTGTCATCTATTCCTGTATGATGTCATGTCAATGCATCTTCTTCTTGTTGAATAAACACAAAAGCAAATGATCCGAATCGTGGCTGGAGTTTGGGTCTCGTGAGAGGATTCATTAGCTTCGATCGAGTAGTAGCATAGCATAGCGGCTGCTATTTCGACATTTTCAATGTCTTCTATAGTAGTTGGATAGTTCCATGTCTTCCGATTACCCTTGCTTAAGGTATTTTATGCCATCTATTCATCACCATATACCATGAGATATCGGAAAAAAAATCACAAATTTTGGTGATCATCTTTCCTACTCCAGTGTCAGGCTGCATAAACCTCCAGAAAATAAGATTCTGTCTTGCTTGCGTTGCCGTTCTTTCACCATTTAATAAAGCTGCTGAACTTAAACATAAGGCAAGTTATAGTGCTCTGCAGTAGGATCCATAGTAGTCAAATTAAATCGAAAAAAGTGGGCATTGAAAATATGTTTTGTTCAAGAATTTACCCAATGTTACAGATATCTTACCAACAATGTTCTAAAATACGTTCAAAATAGTTGAATTATTGGATGATTACTTTTATGATGTACTTATGAGAAGTGTCCGTCTTCACCTGCCTTACCCTAATATTTTCTCGCTCGACACTGGCTCAAATGTCGAAGTTGCTTCGCGCGCACTGGGATAATCCCGCGATTGTAGCATTAATTAATGATTTTGCACACTCACTCACTCACTCACACTCACACACACACACACACACACACACAAACTAGCCCATTCGCGAATACTAGTATGAAGTGGATTGGCAAAATTCCCCACTTGAAACCAGCTGTAAACCCATCCGATCGTGCCTTCCCCTCCACTTTACGTACTGCTCGCCCTATCGCGCGCCGTGTTTTAACAGCTGGCCATCCGCGGGTTTTGCCGACGTTCTGGTTGTGTGCGATCCGTCGCAACTCGCGGACACGGGTGCACCGGCACGAATAACCTGATCAAAACAAAACAGGTGAGTGGAGATGAGTGGAGCAGTGCTGAGCGTGCTTGGAGGAGCGCGGAACGCAACGGGTGACAATCCGCGCGGAACGGGGCGCCCATATGTTTGTGTGCTGCTAGGGAAAGTTGTCCAGCCACCTTCGACTCCGGTGTATGTGTGTCTGATTGACCTGGAAACCGGGTTTGCCTGTTTGCGATTGCTTTGGTGGTGGTGGAAGTGTGCTAATATTGGAAGGTCGGGTGTGCGAACGCACGTTCTTACTAGCCACTTGTACCGGTGTATGTGGGGTTGGGGAGGAGTTCTGGCACTTGACATCGAAGCCGGGTGCAATTAGAATGAAGTAATTGCTGGCCGTACTTACACCTTTGCACGATGTTCGGTTAGCAACTGTTATCGGCCGGCGTCTGATTGCTCCCGGCCATTAAGCCGTCAGTGTGGGACCGTTCGATTCCATAGGAGACTCAGCTACAGCGGTGGACATACGCATCAGTGTGCGCAAATTATATGAGTACATCTTGGATACCAACTTAGCTACTAGTTTGTGAGATGAAAACCGTCATCAGGTTCTTTTTTGTGTGAAGATTTTTAGAAGGAAGATTTTTTTTTCTCTGGAGCAGGGATGTCATCCTGGTGGCCTGTGGCCGCTTGAGCTTGAGATTTATTTTGCCTTTCTGCTTCTACAGTACATGGCAGCCAATTCCGATACACCTGGTATATGAAGAGATGTTCAACTGTTCAACAAATTTATCTACTAATTGTCAGACCATTGTAAACGTCCTGAAACCTTTTCGGAGTTTTTTTTCCTTTCTGCTCTCTATGCAGCGTTTACTGCTTCTACGAATACTAGCGTTTTAGCTTCAACTCATGCACACTATTTTGGGAAAGTATTAGGACCAACTCCTCTTCAGGCACGGTTGCAACATAGAACATTATACTTCTGCAAAATCAGAGCTGTCCGCACAAACATGTGTTTGTTTTGGTGACGATACTATACTAAAGGTGGGCCTATGGTTTTGATTTTGGTCGCCACGACCAATCGGGATTTCTCTGGAGATTAGCAGGAAGAGAGCTAATCAAAATGACACCAATTTCTTCTATGGCTCAACAACCGTTGTCGGTCAAGGCCTGCCTGTACCCACTTGTGGGCTTGGCTTTCAGTGACTGATTGGTTCCCCCCCATAGCAGGATAGTCAGTCCTACGTATGGCGGCACGGTCTATTTGGGGATTGAACCCATGACGGGCATGTTGTTAAGTCGTACGAGTTGACGACTGTACTATATAGACCGGCTATGATGACACCAATATCAACATAAAATTGACTAGATAATATCAAGTCAGAGCCAGTTATTGCCATTAGTTTTGTGTACTAATGCGTAAAAACTAGGATGAGGCTCGTCCAACTATTTTAAGTAATGTTTAGGCCCTCGAGGTCAAATAAGTTTGACATCACTGATTTAGAGCCTCGGATATGCATAGGGCATATGTTGATAATTTATACAAGTTGACGAGCTAGCCCCATAGTAAGGCTAGCCCCTTTTTACGGGTTGAAGTTCAGGATTCGGCTAAACTGATATTACTGCCTGTAAAGAAGTAATAAAGACATCGCTTTACACTGCCGAGATATTAGTTGGGATATTGCTCAAAATGTGTTGAAGTTAACTTCAAACACGGCGCAGTTTCTAAACCACCCGAGCGCAAGCATTAATGCTGTGTCGTGTCGGGTTGAATAAAGAAATAAAGAACAAGAAAGTGTCAGTTTGATCGCAACTTCAAATGCAAAATCTTTTTGTCCTACTCAATAGTAATAATGGCTCGCTTAGACCTATGTCTACCACCGTCTACTAGTGCTCTCAACTGTTTCTCTCGCTCTTTCTCTCTTGATATCATAATCCCTCACTTGTACTCTTTGCTCGCTAATGAGCTGTACTCTTGATAGAGGGTATGATTTTGCAGCCACCACGTAGAGACCGTAGAGACTCGTAGATGCACGTGATTCAAACTGCAAAAGATGACGGTCCGATGAGCACGTGGGACGCGGATTGTTTGGGAAGCACAATGCAAATAAGACCCGCACCACGTGCCATTCAAGCTCCGCCCGAGGGTAATCGTGCCGGATTTGTTGTCGTATGCCCTGCTAGTTACTTCAATTGTTGGAGCAAACCCCCTCTTCAACTAGCAATAAGAGGCTCCAAAGACTCTTTAAATCTCACAATAACAACAACTATTTGATTAAAACAAAATCAATACACCGCAAACACGGGCTAAGCGAAAGCAAATGATCGTCATCACAATGATGCCCCCCTTGAATGTCAACTGGGCTTAAGTATCGACGCTTTCAAAAGAAGCGGACCCACAAACATAGATTATTATTTGCATATCATTTACATGCTCATACGTTGCTCGACTGAACTTTCACCTAAAAAGAAATAGACTCTCTCTCTCTCTCTCTCTCTCTCTCTCACACACACACTTTCCATTCTATGTTAGTTTTATGACGACCCAAAGCCAAGCCAAGGCAGAAGTAATTGCGCTGCCGGTCGCATCTTTCATCTTGTCCGCCAGCCGACGCTAGCAGAACTAAAGACCGCCCGGAGGGGGGCTCCAAACTCCCCGGCATGACGATTCCCGGGATTCCCTTTGAGAATGGGGCGGATGGAGGTAGTAATTGCGGAGGCACACGAAGAACTTACAACTAATGCTTTTCGCCTCGTCTCGGCTATTGGGTCGTCGGCAGCAAAGCGATGTCTCGATCGCGCGACATTACGCCGGCCACAACTGGAGCATGACCGGAAGTCAATCCGGCTGGGCGGCGACGCTTCTAGGCTACTGGAGCGTCTTGGTTCAGTGCACCCGAGCGGGGCGCAGGGCCTAATCCTGCCAGCGAGCCCTAGAGCGTTTTTGGAGCCTCGCGCTTGGGGCACGATCAGTCGCGCGCTATCTGTCGCCCAATGAAGTCTGCCGTGTGCGAGTAAAGTGTCCTTTCCGGTGTAAGTGTCCTCAGCCACGTGCGGTGGAAACGATGGCCTCACTGGCAAGGTTCAGTGTGGCGCTGGTGCTGACGGTAGTGGTGCTCGTACGGGGCGCGCATGGCGTCAGTGGAATATACGTGAACAATCACAAAATTGACAAGTTTGAGGCGGACCGTGTGAAGCTGCTGCGTCCAGCCTCCGACGGCCACACGTCCCCGGGCTACGTGAGCAAGAGCGAGCTGCTCACGAAAGATAACTTTACCAGCGTGCAGCAGTACTACCAGTATCTGGTGGGCGAGAACCCGGTGAAGTATATTGATCTGCTGTGGGGTAAAAACAAGACCCAGCTTCCCTCCATCTTTCGCATCGGTAGTGGCGCAGGCTCAGCGTCTGTACCGCTTGCAACGACCCGGGCACCGGCAACTTCGGCCAGCAACGTAACGAAGAATACCGTTCAGTACTTTGACGATCAATCTACAATCAAAAACACACTCAATAACACGAACCTGGCATACTTTGGTGACTACCAGCTACCTCCGGCGACTCCTCCATCAACCGGTGTAGGCGTGACAGTGCCACAGCTGCAATCATTTTCTACTACCCGCACACCAACAGGTCCTAGCAGAAGGCGTAGAAAGAAGAAACCAACTTCGACCCGCGTGCCACCCGCAGCAGCACTCGGTGTGAGTGGTCCGACCACCGTCGACCTTACCAAAGCCCAACTAACCCCAGAAACGCTGTCCCTGTTAAGCCGCTACTACTCCTTCAGCTGCACGCTAACTCCTGTGCAACCGATCCCCTCCACAGCTACGTCAACTCCTCTACCGCCGGTCCAAAGTACAACGCGCCGCACTAAAACACGCTACCTAACGACCAAGCCCACGGTTAAGACTACAACCAAGCGTCCCCAGACTACCACAGTACCAATCAACGTGAAACAGCGGAAGCCCGTCGTCTACGTCGAACCGCCGGTGATAAAGCGCATCGGCGGTGTGCTCGAGTCGGTGTACACGTTCATGGAGAACGCGCTCACCAGCACGGAGTACGTGGAGGACTCGGAGGAGACGCGGGCAGCGAAGGTTCGCCCCTTGCGCGACGCCTCCGCGAGTCCCAAGGTGAAGCGCAACACCTACACAAAGGTGTCGGCAAGTGAGCCCGACTTTGTGGCCAGCAGCTCGGGCGAGGGCGACAGTGCTTCCCGCTCCACCCTGTCCGGGGCCGATCAGACGTGGCTCCCGTTAGCGTCCTCCGAGGGTGCGGCGTCCCCCGTTACGAAACACTTTACGCCGAAGCTGGTCACCATTTCCGGGCTGCCGTCGACGATCAGCACGGACGGCAACAAGAACAAGATGACGACCAACATACAGGTGACGAGCGAGTACACGGCGGCGACTCCACCGACCGTGACGCTCGGGAGGCCGACGCCGGACGCGAGCAGTGCGGAGTACGACGACGACAGCAGCGAGTCGGAGGAGGAGTACTTCGAAGACTTTGGAGCGTTCGAAGAGACGGACGATGAGGATGATGAAGAGGAGGACGAAGAGGACGACGAGAATGGAGAGCAGTACGGGGGTGGTAGCAGTGAGTCGGTACGCCCGAACCGTCAGACAGCGCTGTCCAACGATAAGGACTACGAGGAAGCAGGCACAAACGTGGAGCGCCCGGTGCGCATCAAGCGGGTGAAGAAGCGGCGGCGCAAGAAGCGTCCAGCTGTCACGAGCTACGAGGATACGGCGGAGTACAGCGACGAGGACTCGTCGGATGAGGCGGACGATGAGTACGAGGAGCGGGACGAATCGGTTGGGGAGGATGACGACGATGAGGAGGACTACGAGTCAGGCGAGTCGCCGGACGGGGCGGAAGGTTTCTTCAGCCGGATGTTCTCCACGTTCGGGCGGTTCGTGAGGTCGCTCGGGTTCGGCGGGGCTGCTCGAGGATCTCCTGACGACTATGAGGAGTACGGGGGAGCGCGCAGTACGACACCGCGGGTGCAGAGGGTGCGTCGGCGCCCCACACGCAGTACCGCGGACGTTCCAGACTATCCTGGGGCGGAGATTCAAACACCTGAGAGGAGTCCAGTGGGTTGGTTGGGTTTACCTGGAGCTTATCTGACAAATGAGCTGGAGGAGGAGGAAGTTGCTCCAACGCTGGAGTTGCCCGCAGAACCTTCGCCCACCAGCTCCGGATGGTTTGATCTTATGATGCCTTGGGACTTTTTCAATCCCTGGACGTCTGATGAGTCAACAGACCAGGAAGTGATCCCTGAAGCTCAAACTGTGCCGGCGGTGACTCCTCCACAGGTGGTAGTGACTCCGTCACCTTCCGCCCCAATGTCGGGCTGGTTGTCACAGTTCTTCGGTACGGCAAGCACGACCACGCCGCCTCCTTCCACGACCACTCTGCCCAAGCCGGAGCAGATACTGTCGGTGTTGGCGCAGTACGTCGCCCAGTCTGCCACCACCAAGCGTCCACTAGCAGCAGCCCCCTCGAAGCGGCCCTCGCGCACGGTATCCTACGCCAACTACCAGCTGTGGCGCATCTTCGCACAAACCGCGGAACAGCTGCAGCGCCTGGAAGACTATCGACAATCGCCCGACGGCTTACGCCTCCAGTGGTGGACCCATCCCTCCCTGCACCGGCCCACCGATGTGCTAGTGCCGCCGGGCGCTCTGGCCGACTCGCTGCGCGAATATCTCGACGAGGAGGGACTGCGCCACGAACCGACCATCCGTGACGTCGGGCAGGCGATTGCGTACGAAAACCCGGCGATGACGCGGCGCGAACAGCTCGAGCTGGAGCTGCACCAGGGCCATCCACTGACCTGGTACCGGTACCATCGGTACGCCGACATCGTCAAGTTCCTGTACCACCTGCAGCGGCGCCACCCGGAGCAGGTGCAGCTCCTCCACATCGGCCGCTCGTACGAGGGACGGCCCATTACGGTGGCGCGCGTTTCGTTCCAGAGCGGCCCGAAGCGTCCGAAGCGGGCCAAAAAGCGACCGGCCGTGTTTGTGGAGGCGGGTGCGCACGGCCACGAATGGATCGGCCCGTCGGTGGCGACCTGGCTGCTGCACCGCCTGCTGGAGCTGCCCCAGGCCGAGCCGAGCAATGGGACGTCGTCCGGGGAGGCGCGCACCATCCAGTCGTACGATTGGTACGTGCTGCCGGTGCTCAATCCGGACGGGTACGAGTACAGCCACCGGTACGATCGGCTGTGGTCGAAGAACCGCTCCAACCAAACCCAGGCGCACCCGGCCGGCGTTGGGCAGGCCCTACTCTCCAGCGCGTACGTGTTTCCCGCTTGTCATTGTCCCAGCCAAACCGATTGAACGAACCTTTTTTTTCTCTCTCTTGCCATTTCTCACATTCTCGTAGGATCAGCTGGTGGAACGCCGACAAGGACCCGACCGGCGAGGGATGCTACGGCGTCGACCTGGACCGCAACTGGGCGTACCGTTGGGCGCAGGCCGTGCATCCCGGCCAGTGCAGCGACAGCTACGCCGGCGCCGAGCCCTTCTCCGAGCCGGAGACACGGGCGGTGCGCGACTTCCTGCTGACGCGCCGGCGCCACGTCCGCCTCTACCTGTCGCTGCAGGCGTACGGCCAGCAGCTCGCCTACCCCGAGGTGGAGCGGGCCGACGAACCAGCGTACGGGCCGGACCCGCTCGGCGACGTGCACGAGATGGGCCAGGCCGGGCTGGACGCGCTGCGTGCCGAGCCGGGCGAGTTCCTGTACGCGCTCGAGCCGGTGACCGGGCCGGCCACGTACGGCACGGGGACGGGCTATGCGCGGTACGGGACCGGCATCCGGTACAGCTACACGCTGCGGCTACCGGACCGGGGGACGCACGGGTTTCTGCTGCCCCCGTCCAGCATCGTGCCGATCGGGCGGGACACCCTCGAGCTGCTGCGGGGCATGCTCGACTACAATTAGCAGGCAAAAGGGGAAAAAGGGAGTTAATTTATTTCGTTTTTTAAATAGTTTTACTTTGAGCTTCTGTCCGCTTTCCGCACGATCGTTCTGTAGCTTGACGTACAGATGGCGCTTGCAGCGCGTGCGAGAAATTCAAACTGAACGTTAAACAGGTGGACGCACCTCACACAAATCATATTGGTTGAATAGTGAGAAGTTCTTTTTTTCGGTACTTTTGTTCAGTGTTAGCAATTCGCTACGATTGCTTCGACCGAGTTAAGTAGTTGCTGAGCTGATCAGACATTAGCGTCGCGAAACTCGGCTAAGTCGGCTTAATTTTAAGCTATTTAAGTAAATGGGACCATCAAAACATTGCCTAACACGAAAGCAAACATTGGTACATTGGAAGATTTTATTTATTCTCCAGCTTCTGCTTGAGCTTAGTTTGTAAGATTAAGTTTATCAGCTTTCAGCTCATATTATAAGAAATGTTTTATTTTTTCTCTCTCTGTTTAAAAATAGGGCAAATACTTTTAATGGAAACCGTTTAGCACTAATTAAAACGTTTTCCCACACACATGATGTTTACGATTTTCTATAAACAAGAACACACACACACACATACACAACCACATCCGAAAATGGAAAACACCTGACTCATCCTCACGCTCTCCCTACCTGAGCAGTGCACAGTGGAAGTAGACTGGTATGAAAAGATTTTTTATTTAATTTTATTTTTTATTTTTAGATTTCGATGGCGTTAATTATTATTTTCTTTAAAGAAGTTAATATTACATTAAAAAAAGGCAAGCTCAATTACGTTTCTTAATCCCGCAAGCTGGTCTGGTCTCGTAGTACAGTCGTCTACTCGTACGACTTAACAACATGCCCAACATGGGTTCGATCCCCAAATAGACCGTGCCGCCATACGTAGGATTGACTATCCTGCTATGGGGGGAAATCAATTAATTAGTCAATTAGTCACTGAAAGCCAAAGCCCACTCGTGGTACAGGCAGACCTTGACCGACAACGGTTGTTGAGCCAAAGAAGAAGAAGAAGAAGAAGAATCCCGCAAAATGCAAGGAATTATTTTTCAAAAAAGGAAAAATAGATCAACTCCTTTATATTTAGGTTAATGAAAAGAACATTATTCAACGAAAGTAATTTAAAAAAATACTGTTTTTATTTTTAAGATTTACAGGAAAAAGGTTTTTAAAAGGTCATTAAATGCTCTTTAAAATAAATGCCTTAAGTACAAAATCATTCGATAATCAAGGGAGTTATTTACCATCTTTTTAAAGTCAAAAGCCGGTCTTTACTAAAACATTTGATTTTCATCTTGTGATATTCATGTTTTCCCTTATTTTTTTAAAATTATTTAGTTATCTTTCAAAATTATTTACTATTTTTATTCATGTAATTGTTCTGCATACTTGTGCTACGACCACTTATTGAACTATCTTATACTTAAAATTCGAACAAATCCCTAAATCAACGACTATTATCAACGGAATTCAGCGAAAAGTAATAAAAGGCTCCCGTGGTACATCGAAAAGTAATTGGGCCGGTCCCGTGGTACAGTCGTCAACTCGTACGACGCAACAACATGCCCGTCATGGGTTCAAGTCCCGAATAGACCGTGGCCCCATACGTAGGACTGACTATCCTGCTATGGAAACAATAAGTCACTGAAAGCCAAGCTCACTTCACTAGTGGGTACTGGCAGGCCTTGACCGACAGCGGTTGTTGTGCCAAAGAAGAAGAATAAAAGGTTCGTCTTGTAAGAAGCAGTCGAGAGGTTAATATCAAAATGATCTGTCCAGTCGTTAAAGAGACTGGTCAATATAGTGTCCTTGATAATAGAGGATCGTTTGTTCCATGTAGTGTGCGTCTTGGTGCAGTATTCAGTAAGCTGCACGATCGACGGGTCCTAGCAGGTGCAGATCCAATACAATTTGCAGACAGTTTGATTAACTTTGTGCCGATGCTGAAGCGTCTGAAAACTAGGATCTTTGGTTACTAGGAAGGAATGGTCCCGATTGCTTAGTATACCACTAACTCCTTTCAAAGGTGGACAATTCATAGCTAGTCTAGTAAACCTACGTTGCACGGACTCTAACTTTTTGCCCAAATAGCACTATGTGGAATCCAAAGAACAGTGCAGTACCCAACACATGAACGAATTAAATAAACAAAAAGTGGTTTTAGGCAAAAAAGATCATTGCATTAGCGAATTTGACGACCGATAAGCCTTAATATTTTTAAACTAATGAAATTTTCCACTTCTACCGTACTGTACGAATAGGAAACCGAATTCACTGTACCAAGGAGCCAAGCAATTTTAAAGCCTAACTAGAATATAAACTCCTTCTTCAATGGCAAATATTAAGATCTTTTCACAAAATATTGGTTTAACCTCGGTGCTTGTATGGGCTGCTTCCACTGTGCAGTGGTTGCACGATGTTGATGTAAGGAATGGGCGCTTTGCCTTGAAGGGGGTTCGTTCGTGTGCCCGAAAGTACAACTTTTTCCACCGAAAGTCGCGTGCCGCGGGTCCATTCAATTTGTGGCCAAAAATGGGAAAGAAATAGTTGAACCATCGCCCCTCCCTGCGCTACCCCATTCCTTAGCAAAAAAAAAAAACGGATGGACCGGGTGGTGCGGGTGGACGACTTCCTCGATGTAGACCTTAATGCGCGTTCTGCCTTCTACAAACTTCCATTATAGTTATTAATACCATTAGTAGTGAGCTGTCTGCCCTCCTCCAGCTTGGATTCTCTCCTTTTCTCTCTCTCTCTCTCTTTCTCTCTTTCTCTTTCTTTGGTTGGAGCCAAATTTTAAGCCACGTGCCATGTACGTTCTGCCCCCGGCCCGGTCGGTTGCGCTGCCGAATGATTGATTGTAAGTTCAAAGTCAACCACATGCGCGCCAGTGTGTGTCTGTGTATTTGTGGTTTGGCACTGACTATGACAACTAATAACCTGCCTGCGACAGACTATGGACATGGGAGGCCCCGGGGGGTTTAGTATTTGCAGACATTCTTTCGTGCTCTTTTTTCCTGGAGCGCGAATGAAAGAAACACAACAAAATACATCAACAAAAACCTCCCGCACACTTTCATTACTTCCCATCTATTAAGCTATTCTACCCCAAGGTTATTGGTGGAGGCTTTCGGCTGTTGTTGTTGTTGTTGCTGTGTTATATGTGCTTACACTAATGTTGCTGCGGTACGCCCTGTAAGCCGCATTATATCGTCAAGTTCGCTCGCTTCAATTCCTCACGGCCCAATCCAATCATCGACCCAATTTTCGCACTTCTGCAACATTTCAAAAAACTCCCCGTCCTCATCGCCCACGCTACTTTCCTGTCAGCTCGTTGGTGGTAATAAGGGCACTACATCTAGATTTACCCTCTACGTGTGTGTGTGTGTGTATGGGAATTGTTTGAAGTGCGAAAGGATTTACCCCTGGAGAAGAATTGTGGAGCAGTGGTTCCTTCCTCAGTTAGTGGAGTTGATGCCTAACCATACCTTTACAGACCATTACATCAAGGATATTGCCAGAGCTTTGTTGCTTCTATCTCTCTCTATCTTTTTCTCTCTATCTCTTTCTCTCTCTCTTCCTATTTGTCGTGTTCTTTTCAGAATACAACATAAGAACTTTCGCAACCCGAAAGGACGAAACCATTACTGGCAAACCCTGCCAATGTTTGCGGAAACATGCAGGAACAAACTTTGGCAAAACTCGCATCACGTCACCCACCCACTACCTACACCCTTCTTCCCAATCCTTCGCTACAACAAGTCAGGCCGAGCAGGCAACCCTCCGTGGCGCCGTAAGTAACGCGGTCGCCGGCTCAGTGCTTGGCGGGACGAGTTCGAGTGTGTGCGCCTGGTTCGCTGGCCTGCGAACAGTGCAGCATGAGCGACCCGTTGGGCAACACCGGTCAATCGACGGTCCGGCTGAGCTACGAGCAGCTGCGGGATACGCTCGGTCGCTTCGCCTACTTCCGGCACTGGACCGAAGATCAGGTTTGTGGTTTTTTGGAGAAGCGTTTCTATCTCTCTTGCGTTTTTCTCCTATTTATTTACAATATTTTTTTTTGTAGATCCGTGAGTGCAGCGTCCTCGCCCGGGTGGTACAGTACGCACCGCAGCAGACGATACCGCTCGAGCTGCCGCTCCCGTTCGCCTACCTCGTGCTGAGCGGCCAGTGCATGATGCTCCAGTGTTTGCCGCTGGTGCGCGGTACGCTCCGTCTGGCCAGTCCGGCGGGCGACCGGGACCAACCCACACCGCCACCCGCTGTAGGCCCTCCGGCACCAGACGAGCAGCTCGAGACGGTACGCCATCTGCACGAAACGTTTACGGCGGGCGCGGCCACCAGCCCACCGGCCGGAACGCTTCGCCACGATCCAGCCAATGCGACGTGCTTTCTTACGGTATGGGGGGGGGGGGGCTCCAACTGAGGGTCGACTCGGACAGCAATCTAACGTTTTCCTTCTCTCGCTCCACCCAGACACCTACCCAGGACGCACCGATCGTGCATCAGTTTGTGGACGTCGGGACGCTGCGGTGCGGGGCCGTGTTTGGGCTGGGCGAGCGGCACCAGCAACGCACGATCGTGGCCCGCACCCGCACCCAGTGTCTGCTGCTGCCCCGCTGCTGGCTCTTCCTGAAGCGCCAGAACGTGGGCAACACGTGGCAGCGGCTGCGCCTCTACCTCGACGGCGCGATACCGGGGCGGGACGAGTTGTACAGGCGGTACCTGCGCGACCAGGCCTGGCTCGACTATCGGCGGCGGCTGCTCGCCGGCGGCACCGCCAAACGCTGCACCGACACGACGCCGGCGGACGTACCGATGATGTGCCGCATGCTGGAGCCAGTCTGCAAAGGGAAACGATACTAGGCAGTTTTTGGAGACACGGGGACACAGGACACCGAACCGCGACCGCTCATGTTACTTGCTCCGTGTGCACAGATTTCACACGCCCAGCAGAAAGTGGCTAAAGTTTTGCACCCGCGCCAGCGATCCTGTCTTCCACAGGTTTCAGCAACAGCAGCAGCAGCAAAAAAACGGAGAAGCAACTCAAAGTTTCGCAGGCCCCTTTGTCGGGTTGTCGCGAAAGTTTGCTGTTGCGGAGTTTTGTGGGGATGAGCGCAACAATAAATTATGCATAAATTGTGTCCACACTTTACGGGCAGGGCATGATTTCGCCCGCTGGCGTCTTTTATGTTTTTTTTTTTCATTCCTCTTGTTTCATCTCGCTCGCTCTTGCCGCGCGTTAACTTTTCTGCGGTGCGTATTTTTAGAAAATTGAAACCTGTCCAAATCAAACAAAGCTACAGGTAAATGCTGCTTCTTTTGCGATGACTTTGGCTGGACAGCTCTGGGATGACCTAAACATTAGGAAGTTTGATGGAAGTCTTCGAGATCGGCATGCACAACTCGATTGTGAACAAACCAACATGCGTTATCCCTCCAACGGCAGTGTCTCTAGACTAATCTAGTCGAAGTTTGCATCGAAGTGTCATGCTGCGTTTACCACGGGAACTCCAACGGAAGTTGTTTATACGGTGCTGAAAGCGGCAGATGATCGCGTAAACCATTGCGCTTACTTGCTAACTAAACTAGAACGTCTTGGGTACGCTGCCTCCCTGGTGAAATGGTTTAGATACTACCTTACGACCAACTAATGCGTCGTATATGTTGTTCCACCGATCTGCTTGTCCTTTAATTGATAATCATAAAATATCTGGAACAATACTGCAACGTTAGCTTCAGTCGTAAGCAATCAAGGGACTATACCGATTCAAACTGCCTCTTAATGTTCGTTTTGTTAGTCCATTTGCTTGAATCCTGTTTCGGTAGTCTGGTCTGCTTTCCTGCAGCTTCTGGTCAAACAAGTTGAAGTCAGCGCAGAGAAAGTTCCCACATGTTTTGTTCTGCGTGTAACACCGTGTCGCAGCTCCATCGTCCTTCGTATGAAACTCACCGAATTACAGGTTGGCTATGACACGCTTGAAAGGAGACGTGACGTAGCACAAATGTATAACCCACGGGTGTATACAAATGTAAGTTACTGACGGGTACGTTTGACGCGCCCAAATTACTAGCAAGAATTGAAATAAATGTAAATTCAGGAGGTTTGTTATCACCCTTATCTAGAATCCGAGTACGCTGCGTGTAAATCTAAAGAGCTCTTAGCTCTTCATCCCGTTCTGCGACATACGTTCCTCTAATTTCTTGGTAGAGCTACAAGCGAGTAGGTTATTTATGGGTCTCGAACGGTTGAGAAGATCGCTGTTACCCGAGCGGGTTTGATTTACAATGCCGTATTGTTCGCAGGACTCGCAAATTTGTTTGGCATCGTTACAATACCCCCGTAGAACTTTTCGCAACTACAGACTTCTAAGTAGTGTTTTGTTTTATGGACCTACCGCTGAAATGCATTAATATGAACCTTGAGAGACGAGTGATTCGAATCTCGAATCTGATCTCCAAATATTCATAAATCTCTGAAGATTCATGAAGGGTTAGAGATTTATGATGATCAAAATATTGAACGCAATCTGCAATTAACAACATGCAGTCCTGGGATCATGCTGGTGGGTTTAAGCCTGGCATGGACCGTTTCCCGGAAGCAAGGACTAACGATCTGCTTAAGAAGTCATGTTATTTGTTAAGTAGTCTCCAATGCCTGTATAGACTTGTATCAAGATGTAGATCGTTAAGCATAGAAAAAGAATAATGAGAAGCTCAGACTGTATGATTCTTTTGAGATTCCTGTATCCCTAGACAATCGTGATTCTTTCGAGATTCTCTATATTTTGGGATTCAGATTCATTGAATCATTTCAAACATTTATTCAGATTCATAAATCTCAATCAGACACACCCAACATTACTTCTGAAAACTCAACTAGCTAGACAAGCTTATCGTGAAAATGATCCAACCACTGCGATGGCTTTGTAATTTCACACTCCAAACACTTTAATTTAACAACAATTCGGAGTCCAAGATTCTCAAGGACTTTATGGACGCTGGTGGCCACCAACTCGGTACGTGTTTGCCGTGCGGTTAATTGTTTTAAAGTCATCACTCGTCGTTGATTGTGTTTGCAAAGCCATGACCTTTTTTTGTTGGTTGTTGGACGTGCTTCTCCTGAAATCAGAGTCGAGTGCACTTCAGCGCAAACGTGTGAGGAGTGAATGCCAACCAAAAATTGCCTCGCAAAACAGGACCTGAGCGCCTGGTTTTGACTAATTATGTGTGAGTGTGTGTGTGTGTGTGTGTGTGTGTGTGTGTGTGTGTGTGTGTGTGTGTGTGTGTGTGGTATTCACCTGCACCATCACACCCACCTGCCCACACACTATCTCGCTCCCAATAGGGGGATATGCCCGCATCACATCCTGCTGGGGTCGCTTTCATCCACCAGCGTGTTTCATCCAAACGGGGCCCCTTACGCAATTTGATCCACATGCAGCGAAAAAGAAAGATGGCATCAGGCGGGTTGGTGCATCCATAACTCTTCGCGTTTGTGTTTTTTTTTTTGTTTACTGCCGTTTGTCGTCTTTGTTTCTTCTTCCTCCTCTTCTTCTGTGCGCTGTGGAGAAGTGATGCTTCTGTGCGCTCTCGCGGCGCAGCTTTTATGACTACGGCCGGGCCTGGAAGCCTCGACCCGTTTACCACATTACCCAATCGATCGTGTCCACCGCAAAACCGATGCCATCCAAAACGGTATCATCACACCAGGCACCCGCCATTACCCAACGCACACACACACACGCCTCGATGGTTAAAGAGCACCGTTCGAAACCCAACAGGCTGCGGTCGGTGTGCTTTTGACAGCTCTCGAGGGATGAAGAAGAGACGCCGAGGGAAGGGAGATACTACTCGAGATGAGAACTTGGGTGTCAGCGCTCCGATTCAAATAGCCGCCATCGCTCGCTCTCTCTCTATCTCTCGTGATACTGATGATTATTGTGCAACGATTGTGACCACCCTGTGCAAGCTTTCGAGTGCCCGATGAGTACACTAATGGCGGGACGATTGTGCACTTAGTAGTAGTGCGCATACTTGAGACACACGCTTGCAGAAAGAAGATCTTTGCCCATAAAAGAGAGAGATCACACACAAATACACATACCGACGAATAGTAAGGAAGGAAAGGATTTTGGCACTTTGGAAAGATGGCCGATTATGTCGCCATCGCCACGTGGTTATCGTGGTATGATGCAACGTGCTAGCGGGGCGAAAGCAGCAACATCCAATTAGCACGTGTGCACTCGCCGCGGAAGTGTCAAACGCGGATTAATTAGTGCACAATGTGTGTGGTTTTAGCGTGGAAAGCATAATGCTCCCGCGCTCGACGCATGGCCGGCAATTTGCGATGTGAAAGTGACATCCAGCCCCGAAGAATGTGTGGGGTCTGCAAGGTCGCGCGTGAAATGGGAAGCGCGAATCTGGCAAAACCAAAACTCATCCCTGAACCCTGTCCGCTGTGAAAGCTTCGAGCTAGTGGCTGGCCCCGGCGAATCTGTGGAACTCTGGAGTCGCTCAACAACAACAACAAAAAGAGCACCGTTATTAGCATATCACATAATATTTGCCAGCTTTCCGGGTCGGTTTTACTGCCCTGCCCCTGTGCGGCTTTCCAGGCGACGCTAGCGTGACGGCGTACGGCGTCGAACGGGCTCGTAAATATCGCATTAGAAACGCGCAGCCCCTCGGGGACTTTTACCATTTTCCGAAGGCCCGCGTGTCCAATCAATCGCGCTGCGGAGATGATACGTTCGCCGTCGCCTGCCATTACGTCGTCGCCTCCGCGTTTACTGGCTTGGAGCGCTGGCTGCTGATAGGAGCAGTGTGCTTACCTCACCACGCGCCCGATTGTGATCTGGAGTAATGCGCGCGACTTTTTTTTTTTTTTTGAACATCCCAACATTCCACCGAGCTGCTGGGCATTTCGTCTTTCCAAGGGTTTTTTTTTTTGTTTTTCGGGGACGGAAGTAACTGACGGCAATTCGCCATCGCCACAGCTTGGTCTAGTAGCATCTGAGTTCCACCACCGACTTGAAGATATCTGGCACGAGAAAGCCGCTGCCTATTTTTATTTGGAAAGCCAATGGGTTCGTGTGTCGATAAAATCGAAGATGCCTCAGCGCTCCCAAACCCTCCCTCGGGAGACGCAATCACACGACGAATGGGGGGTGAAATCGAGCGCAAAAAGCGAAAGTGTCGTCACCGAGCGGTCAACCCAGTAGTGTCTTGTATTGGGTGGAGGGTCTATTGGTGTTGTTGTTGTTGGTTTCGCATTGTTTGCTTCTTCCTGACATCCCGGACGCTTCCTGGGCGTCGACGATTTCTTCCAGCGCGATATGATATGCTAGCCCGGAAGAGGAGCAAGCGATGCTGGTGCCGTTGATGGTTTGGTACATCGGGCTCGTAGGCTCCGCTCCCCAGATTCACCGTCCCTTCTTTGGGAGATGACCTTCGGGCGCCGCGTGACCTTTTGTGGGACGCAGGTCGGTGTGGTCGCGCAGGAATGGTGAAAGGGTGGGCTGGGACGGGTTGGGCAATTTCACCTTAACCTATTAGATAAGCGCAGCATTCAAACGCTCATCTCCCGCACCGGTATACTTGACAACCTTCTCGCCACGCGGTGAGGTCTCGCGCAGCACACCGTGAGATAGCGTAATTGTTCTGTCCCGCTTGTCCCCCGGGCCCGGGCGGAAAGCATGTCCATTGACATAATTGCGCCCCGATCGCGTCTCCCTTCGCCCGCCCAGTTGCGGCCCAAGTGCTTAGGTAACGCCAGATACCAGTCCAGCGCCAGGTCTCGCGCGGTAACTTGCTGACACATATTTTCGGACGTTTCATCTTCAGCCGCCCTTTTGATCTCTCTCGCTCTCTCCCTCTCTTGTTCGAGGGGATGAGGCCAATTTCTCCATTGCGTGCAGCCGTCTTTCTTCAGATACATCACGCACACCCGTTTTGATTCATCTCCATATCTTTTTTTTGTACCGTCCATACACAATTCGAACCCTTAACTCAACACCTCTTGTCATACAGTCTTTATCCTCTCTCTCTCTCACACACACGCTCCCTCTCTTCATTCTCTTTGGTTTGCTGTCCTTTCAACGGAAAGGACAACGTCTTATAATGGGGCTATTGGCGGCTTAACGACGGCAAGGGACCGTGACGAATCAACAGCTATGTTCGCAGGCCCCGAACGATTGGGTTCATTAGCGAGCGGGGCATTAGATTCCAAACAGGGCATCAACAAAGCGAGATATCATCTCGTGTGCGATCCTTACCGGCAATCGCCATCGTCAGTTTTGGATCCCACGGGGAGGAGAGCGAGGAGGAAACAAGGCGCAAACAAGCTGATGTTGTACAACAAACTGAACGAAAAAAAAACTGCAAAGGTAGTTCGCACAGATTATCCCCCGGGCATGCGATGAGGTGCCGGAGAGCATCTTGACCTTTCACCCTCAACTTTGAGGGTTAGGTTACGCATCGGTTACGAATCGGGCGCTAAAGTTCACCAGACTCCGAAGGTAAGCTCCTACGGTCGGGGCACGATTTTTCAACGATTTTAGGTTTGTGTTTGTACAGCAGCTGTCCATCACCGAGACCGGCGAGTTGAGGGGTACGAACTTATGAAAACCTAGCTGCGGCAGGGGTGGAATAAGCGTTTTTTTTATAAAACAAAACTCCAAAAATGTGCGTACGTGCGCTTACGTAAAAAAAACCACGCATGTTTGAGTTTAAAAAAGGAAATCTTTCGCTCTCCCACACACACACACACACTCACAAGACAATAGGCAAACAGTGTGAGGCGAATGAAAGCGAATAAACGTTACAAATAGAAGCGACCCGTGCAAACACACACACAGCAACAACAACAACAGCAACAAAAATGGCTCTGCCTTAAATAAACAAACGCATCCGAAATCGAGTTCCACCAGTTTTGCTCAATCGCGTGACATTTAAATAAAGAGACAAGATAACTACAACCATGACGGCAAAAACGACGACCGCAACGAGAAGCAAGAAACCCTCTCCTGCTGGAAAAAGAAATCTGTCCCGCGATAGTGATAGTGACGCGACCAGATTTAGACGAGCGGTTATAAACCTCCAGCGAAGCATCCCCGCGGCCACCAAGGATGGAAGAGGTTGCTGCGTTGAAATTAGTCCATATGGGCGATTGGATTTTGTGTGTGTTATTTTTGCAACAACAAAAAAACAAACATCAGCAAAAAAAACACCAATATGATTAGAAATTTGACCACTGCAACGACCGATAGTCCAAAGGCGGGCTTTCATTTCGCAAACTGTTGATTTCGGAGGTTTCGATTTTTAGCGTATAATGTTCGCAAGATCCCCCAAGCCACCGCCCCCCACCATTTCCAAATGCCTTTTCGTGGTTGCAAGGTGCTGGGAGAGGGGAAGGTCCTATTACCCAACGAGCGCTTCTCACGACCCAATCGAAGAAACTGCCCGTATATTCTTGCGATTTGTACCGCGACGGGGAACCGAACGCTAACGAGTGTACGGAAATGAATTCTAAACCATGCAGCACCCGTCCCGGAACTCGCTCGGAGTTGGAAGTCTCGCAAAACGAAAGCCAGGACAATTATTGGATGCCATTATTTAGGGGGCTATCATTGTCGGGAGGATTAGGAGCAAACAAAACGCATAACAGGGCCTCGCCTGAAGTAGTCCCAGCCGGACACGGGACCGGATAGTGGCATTGGACATTAGCGGGGTTCCGGGGCTCCATTATTCAATCGCAGGCCCGTTTAGCAGGACGGCCTGGGGAGACATTCGAGAAGAGTCCGGCAACATCGAACTCCACCAATCGTTGAAGGAAAGGACGCCGGGATGACAGGGGACGCAGGGCGGGGGAGAAGAAAGCAACAAAGCATAATGCCGAATATCACTAAACAGCGAAGCCAACCGGCCAACCGACGCACCTGAAAGGCCGAAAACCGCCAGCAACCATCGCGCAATAACCGCAACACAAAGGACAAACTGGCCCCGAAACAGATGATGCAGGGTGCTTCGCGCCTATTTGTGCCGGAGAGAAGACAACAAAAACGGTTGCTATGATCTGCTGCACCCCACCCCTGCACTGGTGTCTGCTCTCCAAAACAAAGACAACAAAAACACGTGTGCCAACGAGCCCTGCTTCAGAAATGTAAATTTATCAAACAATTAAAACACACTCCAGCGTGAAGTGTGGAGAGTTTGCTGCCTTGGCTTAGTTTTGTTTCCTGGACTACCTACCTCTCTTTCTCTCTCTCCCAAGAGTTAGAGCTTCAAATTGGAAGGTGGGCGACGGGCGAAGGAATGCGTGTGCTCGATGATCGTTCGAACGGTGAAACGGTAATTTTCCGATGTAAGGAGGCGTCGGTCGGAAGCAAAAATGTCACCACTCCGGTCCGGTTTTGGGGTTTGTTGTTTCTCCCGTGTTCCTCTTCCTCTTCTCCTGTTTCGGTCCCGGTGTGAAGAGTGTGATTAGGAGCAGATGGAGCTGCAGGATGGAACGCGTCCGGGTAGGCCAGAAAAGCGAAAGTGAACTCGCGAGACGGAGACGATCTGCCAAGGATCCGAGTGTCATCATCATGGCTGTAATCATGGTCATTTTGTTGCTCCGAAGATGTCCGGCACGATGCCGGAAGAGTGGCTCGTTTGGGCGGTCGAGATGATGGGAACCGTTTTTTTCTGAACGCGTTCTTCGAGCAATAACCCTTCGAAGAGGTTCCCCACATCAGTCCAATTCTGAGAATGACTGGCTTTTCTGTCTCCTAGACATTAAAAGAGTACCTTAGGCTACAACATCTACTGAATAATAAGGTATCCAAATATATTATAAAGCTTCATATCCCTTAAGATAGGGTAGTACCACAACAATAGTACCACAACAATCTGATATATCACTAGAAAAGAAAGAAAACAAACAACAAGTCTCGAAAAGCTATATTTTTCCCACCAGCAATTGTTACTTACATATGACTCACTTACGGAGCAGGTTTTGTCTCGCTTAGCTGAAGCTCTCCCCCGTTGGCAAATTTCTCTAAGCTGCCTTTGCGATGTGACTTCCTGCAAAGATGCATCGTTGAGTGACAGTTTACAGCTCATACTTTATGGTGCGGTCAACGGAGACCATATTGTTACGCTCGATGTTTCCTGAATGCTCCAACAGGTTTAGCTAGAGCTTCCCTAAGATGAAAGACTCCACGCCTATAAGACCTTATGGGGCACATACTAGAGAGACTCATCTGAACGTTCTTTTTAGAATCGGTCCAATGAGTTGTGTTATTATCCCAACATTAGCTGCACTGCGATAAATCTCTAAGATAGTGATCGTTAGCCAGGTCGTTCTTAATGGAGAGCTGTGCGAGAGCGCATCAAAGGAAAGTAGGGAAGACCAATGCCGACAATGGACAATAGCTCTGGGTGCACTTACGAGAAGATGTCTGGACAACTGTATGTTGGATGATGGACGACGTTGGTGTGAATATATTGAAGAAACTTTAACCTTTAGGGTTTTTAAAGAGGGTTGTGGAATTTGTCTACTTCTACTAGGAAAGGAGCTTCTAGGATCTACTCTAATTTATATCAGAAGCAGATCAGATACGTTGGACTATTTGTGATATACATAGGGAATTCCTATTATCATGCTTTAAGTATGTTTTGAACTTGGAAATTGGAGCCAAGACTTTACGCCATCCAGTTACCTATTTTCCAACCTGCAAAACCGCTTTCCATCTGTTCTACAACGCTCGCCCGACATTGTTCTGCTACGTCACCATCTCGACAAAAAATAAAACGTTCTTGACGCACCACCCGTAGGCTCGTGCATTCACCCAAAGTTGTACAAGATGTACTGCAAGAGCCGATGGAACAGAGCGTACACACACACACACACTGCACGATGAGAAGAGGGCGAAAGAAGAACGAACGCAAAGCGGTGGAAGAGGAGATGCGCATCTCTACCTGTTGTTGTGGTTGTTGTTGGTTGTTGGTTGTTAAGATGCCATCTCCACCTAAAGGTCTCCACCTCGCCGTGTGTCCCATGGCATGATGAAACGATCGAAGCCTACGGTGCGTGTGTCTGTGTGTGAATGATGATATTATGGTTTTATTGTGGGCTCGCATTATCTCGCACATTCCCGCCCCGGGATCAGCAGAAGAAAAAAAAACAGTCAAACTCTCACTCTCTTTCACTCTCTCCCGCGCATCAAAAGCCTCTGCCCACACGCGTGTCTCCACCAACCCCAACGTGCCGCGTGAACCAACCTGTCTTTGCCGTGCTTGGGCCACGAAAAAAAACTCCCCCCCCCCCCCCCCCCCCCACCCCCCNTCCTGCCCCACCCCCTACCCCTCCTCCTCCTTCTTCTTCACCAGCTGGTACTTTCTCCCTGTCGCGCGCACACAGTTTCTCCCAATATCGTCTTCGCAGCTCCTGCGCGTCTCCCCGGACCCGGTCCCTGTTCTGCACCTCCTCCCCAGCGAAGCATTTTCGGTTACCTGGGATTGCGTCGGAGACCCTCGGGGACTCTCCCTCTCTTCGCTTCACCTGCTGGCATCTTCAAGCACCATGCGCACACTCGCTCTCTCGTTCGCTCTCCTTCGCCAGGAGGATGCCAGCAGCATCCAGCAATGCCGGGGTAGGGGCATAGCATCGAAAATCCCTGGGCCCCGCTCGTGGACCCCGGGTAGGTTTTGTTGCCGAAACCTTTTGTGTTTGGCGACACGAACGCCGGGCGAGGGCCGTGGGCCGGGCTGGAGGACCCCGCCCGCTACCGTGGTGCGGTGGGGGAAGATGACTATATTTAAGCGGCCCGTCCACAATATCCAATCATCACAGACAGCCGAGCAGTCGAGACAGCTCAATAGGAGCTCTCAGCCCGAAAGCAACGAAAATCACCAACAAAGCGGCACCTGCTCCTCGCGGTCAAACCACAGTATCCTGCCCGGTGGCTCGCATATCCTTTTTCTAGTGCCTCGCAAGTGTGTGCTGGTGTGTGTGTGCTTGTGTCTGAGTGTACGTGTTGTGCTTTTGTGTGTGTGCGTTGTCGTCTGTTCGCATCAGAGCAACCATGAAAGTTTTAGTGGTAAGTGGTACAAGTGATGTTTCCTCAAGAATTGTGTTTTTTTGCAAAAAAAAGAGAACCAGAAAACGGTGTGTGTTGCCCATAATATCCTAGAGCCCGGCGAACACTGTCCTCAGTGCGTCTGTCCCTCCCACGGGCTAGTGCAAACAGTGTGCAAACAGCCAATGCCTGGTTTGTCCAGGATGTCCACAACTTCTTCAATCAATACTCACCAAAACTCCCCAACTTCCCAACACCTTTGGGGCCAGCGATGCATTCCCTCAGGGACGCTCCCACGCATCCGGGAGGGCTTAACGGGCTTGCAAAAAGAGCTAGAGAAAGAATCGCCAATCGACAAGTCACGTAGTAATTGTTCTTCTGTTTCTGTTCTGTTCTCTTTCCACGCTCCCTGCTATCAATTGCTGCCGCCTGCCCGTGTCAACTGTCAAACCCCGAAATCCCCGTACCGCGTAGGTATTAGCCTGTGTGGCAATCGTTGTGGCCCGCCCGGAACCGCCGGTCGGCGGCTACAGCCACCATCACCACGGAGGCCACGGTGGACACAGCGGGTACAACTACAACGCGCCTGTCCCGGCGCACACGCAGCAATTCGGACACCAGGCCCAGTTCTCGGGCGCGGCCCTGTCGGCCGGCGGCTCGTTCTCCGATACGCTGTCGGGCGCCGTGACCGGCTCGTTCTCGGGCACCGCCAACACGTTGAGCTCCGGGGGCGCCTTCACCCAGTCCAACGCTAACGCCTTCAGCAACGCTAACGCCTTCAGCAACGCTAACGCCTTCAGCAACGCGAACGCCTTCACCCAGTCCAACGCTAACGCCTTCAGCAACGCCGGATCGTTTGTCGGTACGTGAGGCGCAAGTGCGAGCCCGCAACCTGTCCAACGTCCTAGTCCGCATCGTAAACCCTTGTTTTCTGCTTCTTCCTCCTAATCCTAAAACCACTACAGCTCCCCAGCAGCAGATCGTCCAGAAGCACATCTACGTGCACGTGCCGCCGCCAGAGCCGCAGCAGTCGTTCCAGCAGCAGATCGTCGCGCCCGGCCTGCGCCAGAAGCACTACAAGATCATCTTCATCAAGACGCCGCACCAGCAGCCGTCCGCCGCCCAGCTCGCCCTGCAGCAGTCCCAGACCGAGGAGAAGACGATCGTGTACGTGCTGGTGAAGAAGCCGGAGGCTGTCGGCGACATCAGCCTGCCGCTCCCGGCCGTCACCAAGCCCAGCAAGCCGGAGGTGTACTTCATCAAGTACCGCACCAACACGGAGGAGGTGCAGGCCCCGGTCGGCGTCAACGTCGGCTCGTCCGCCACCGCCCAGGCCGATGCCGGCGGTCTCGGCTTCCTCTCGTCCAGCGGTGCGGCCCAGAGCTCAGCCGTCGCCCAGAGCGCAGCCGTCGCCCAGAGTTCTGCCGTCGCCGGAGGCCATTCGCACTCGAGTAAGTATGCGTGGGGGGTTTAACGAACCCGAAAAAGGCTATTCCTGTCTGTTGGTGGGGGGAAGGGGGGAGAGGGAGGTTGGTTGACTGGGAGACGGCTTTCAGTTTCAGTTCAGGTCGAAGCTCGAGCCCCCTAAAAAACCAAAAAAAAACCCAAAAGTGGAGAAAGTTGGTGGTTCTGACGGGTGACGCACTTCAGGGTTCTAGACAGCCGCTAAAAGGAGAAGCACGACCGCACGATTGGACGCGGTGGGCAGAGCAGCACAGCAGAGACTGCTGTCATATCTTCCATCAAGTCTTCCAAGAACTCGCTCGGGCACGCTTTGAGCCCGAGAGAACATAAACGATTTTATGTCTTCCCTAACGGAGCCAGCGAGCTCCCTATAAATGTTCCCAACGGACGCCCCCTTAGTTTGCCGTTAAGTGCTGCAAACCGTTAACGAATTCTCGGGGCCGAAAGTATCCCCATGGAGTGGTCAGTTCAGTGTCTTGTTCTGGCAGATCTTGAGCAACCAGCGCTTGCAAGTCATCCGCCCAGCGCCTGTAGGAGTTGCATCGGTTTTGGAAGTCACCTCCAAAATTCCTCCACCAAAAGCCATTAACCCCTAACCTCGGAAACGAAACTCGTTCTCCAATATCTGTCCGTGCCCTCCATCCCCGCGACTATACCCGAGAGAAGAGAAGAGTCTTTGGAGTTCGATTTCTTCCCATTTTTTAAGATTGCCGCTTTTGAGGGAATCAACGAACCAATGAACGCCCCGAAAAAAAAAAACAAAACAAAACAACAAACGTCCCCATTGATCGAAGGACTACCCGGAGGGGGAGTGGAAGGAACTTTCACTTACCGATGAGCGGTTTCGATCTCGGCAGGTTCGATCGGTTCGGGTGGTGCGGCGTTTTACGGCGGCAGATGACCGTTGTCAAAGTGTCATTTCATTGGGATTTGTCTTTGCTGTCTGCTTTCCCGCACTGCTCGCATGCCCCCCCGGGTCGGTGACACACTGTCTGGTGCGGCTGCCCACTGGCGAGGACTGGACGACGCACCTCCGCCCGGTAAAGGGGTCGTGTGCGCGTTCGTTTGCATATCGGCCAGGCTTTGCGCTGGCCGGGAGAGTTTCTTTTTCTCCCTCCGGATGACACGCACACACACACACGCACAAACACACCCACATCCCCTTAGACAATCGATAATGTGTGGCGTGCGGCGTTCGGTTCGGTGGGTTTGCTGCGGGAGGAGAAGGAGTGGAAGCATCCTCAAGGCATCCAGCGCAAGGTTTGCACTTTCCTTCACCATTGTTTGCGCTGTTCTGCTTTCCCTTTCGTCCCGTTTCTACTGCGCTCTCGCCCTCCTCTCCTTGTGTTTAGCAGTGTGTGCAGCATCTCTCACCCTGGCATCAACGGGGCGGACAAGATTTGTTTTTATTGCATCCCCTCATCCCCCACAGTTCCGTTTCCTTCATTGCCGAGCCGATGGCGATTCATTTCTCTCATTAATTTTGATGGTTTCGATCATCGATTTTGGAAGGGGAGTCCCCAAGTTCGCATGAATTATTAATGAGACAACAAGCCCCCCTTCCTTCCCCGCATTATCGCTGTCCACTTAGGGGTGGAATGTTTACACTTCCGGCTTTCACATGCATCTCTTTGGGTCCCCACGGTTTTGGGTTTGTTTTTTGTGTCCGTTTCTGATGCTCTTATCAGGAATTCAGGATTTTGACACTTTACGGTTAGGCCATTTCTTCGTAGTTCTTACACACAACAATTCGAAACTTTCAATTTCTAACGTCACCCCCGCCCTACCTCAACATTGGAGACAAATAATAAGGAAGAATTCGCACTTCTGCGCTAATCTGCAAACAAACCTGCCCGTGAAGATCATCGCCGTTCGCACCATTTTCGTAGTGCCAATATATCTCTAAACCATCTCGCTCTTCCCTCCGTTCCATTGCAGACGTTCCCGCCCAGCAGTACGGTACCCCGGCGCACCACCATGGTGGCTACCACTAAGCCCTGAGCCCCCGCCTGGTAGTAATCCTCTGCGCCCCGCTCACCCGTTAGCGACGCAGTGGAGATTCGGGCACGACTCAACTCCTTCATACTTCTGTTATTCGCCATTTTTGTTTTGTTTTTTCCTCTTTCAAACTTACCTTGCTTTAACGTTTTCAAATCTTGTCTTTCTTTTTCTCAAAAAAAAAAAAAAACAACTTAGTTAGTACAATTTTTGTAAACAAATACCCCAAAAACATGCGAACCACTTTCGCAAAGTAAGGTGAAAAAAGATGTGAATAATAGCACATACAAAAAAAAAACACACAATGATAAAAGTTAGGACACAAAAACAAAAAGCGGTGACAAATTTTCTCTAGCATGTAAGCAAGAACAAAACTCCCCAAGAAGAGGCAAACGAAATGGCGTACACGCGTACACACCAAGCGGACGCGCGTGCGCCGAACACACCCGCAGCACGTAGCAAATTAATACTCGGTTAAATTATTTATCGCTCTATTGCTGCTGCCAGCCATCTTTTTTATTATTATCTTCCCCCCCCCCCCCCCCCNACCCCCCCCTTCGTTCCCCTCCTCTCTATTCAAACGACAGGTTCAAACGTTTCCATCTCTTTTCCCGCACGATCGTGCACGCGCCGCACTCGATCGCTTCCCTGACGATTATTCGCTCGCTCGCTCACTCGCTCGCGCTCTCTATCTCGCGCGCGCTTGCGTTACGGCTTGCGGGATGCTGCCGGCGCTGTTGTAGTTGACCTCCAGCTCTCCAGCTGGACCGATGGTGTGCGACACACAAGCCGAATGCTTTGAACCCAGGTGGCAGAGCACATGTTATAGTGTACTTGTTTTTTTGTTTTGTTTTTACGTTTCATTTTGTTTTCTCTTTCGTTGCGTTATACCACTATTTAAGTACACCTGTGACGACGACGACGACGACTTAGCAGAGCGAGAGGGTATCGTTTGGTGGGAAGCGAACGCGGGGCAGAGATAGAGTGAATGAAGAAATATAGAGATATTGAACATAACATAAATTCAGCTGCGCCGTCGCACGTGTTTGCGCTTCAATCAGTCCGATTTCAGTCCGAAACCAAGCCCAAACAGTGGTCGTCCGCCGCTTCCGGCGGCAAACCGTACAGCTTGAGATACTTGTGGTAGAGGTACTCGCCCAGGATGTACCTATAGCGGTACACCGTAGCTGTTGCTGGGGCTTTGGCTCGGCACTGGCGGTGGCCCGTACTCGGTCGGAGGCGTTGGCGCGCCACTCTCCGGATATGGTCCACCGCCATTACTCCCGTGCTCGGCCGATGATCTCTGCGATGGGGAAAACAGAGAGACGGTTGGTTTTGGTACACTGGGCACACACAGACACACACACTCGCGCACACGTACCTGGGTTTTGTAACGGATGAAGTACACTTCCGGCTTGGAGGGGGGCGTTGGCGCAACCGTCGGTATGACGATCTCTTCCGGCTCGTCCTGCTTCTTCACCAGCACGTACACGAGCGTTTTCTCCTCGTTCTGCTGGATCGGGGGCAGCACCGGTGGGGCCTGGGTCGGGGGCGACGGCGCCTTGATGAAGACGATTTTGTAGTGCTTCTGGGGCGGCGGCACAACGATCGGTTTTCTGCGGAATCGAAAGAGGAGGAAGAAGTTGTTGTCGAAATTGCTGAAGACGGTGTGTGTGGTTGGCCATATCTTCTAGCAGTTACGGATCGTTTTTAATCCGTACCAAAAAGCGCTTTGGAAAGCTGAGGGAGGAACTCAATCAATCCTGGCCCGTCTGCGACTTCCCGAAAAGGTCATCGTGCTTGCGGCGGCGGCGGTTCTCCTCTCCAGTTGCGCAACCGAAACCACCGACACTGTGCAAGGGATGACACTCGGAGCTGAAAGTGAAATCAGTCGCCCGGCAACACCCCGACGCAACCAGCCGTGGACGTGCTTCTTTTTTTGTTGCTTCGTTTTAATTGCCACCTTATGGATCTTCCCAATCCCACGCCCTATCATCATCCATCATGTGGGCACACACATACACACGTAACGACGAAGCAGAGAATAGATGGAAACGGAAGATGGTTGAAGATGGGTAGGGACCTCGAGGACCTACTTCAATATGCTGAGACACGGCGGAGACAAGCCGCACTCTATCACTTCGGGATGCCTCGCGTGTGTACTTCAAGATCTGCTTTCGCTTGCGATCCGGGTGGCACCCATCGCTCCCCACCCCCCTTTGTGACCTTTTCCACGTCCACGGGGCTCAGCCAAAATCCTTGCGTTCCGGTTTTTGGCGCATCTTGGAACTGCGTTGCGCAACGGCGGGCTTACCTGGTCGTTACGTATTCCGGCTCCGGCGGTGGTACGTGCACGTACACGTGCTTGTGTATGATGGGTGCCTGCGTCGGCGGTCCGTACTCGGACGTGGCCGACCCGTAGCTGTTGATGGTGATAGACGGGGAGGGCGGCGCCGGCGGCCCGTAGCTGTAGCCGAGGGAGCTCCCTCCAGGACCTGTGTCGTGCGAACCGGGTGACGGACCAAGCACGGGCGGTTCGGGACGGGCGGCAAGATTGCCCAGTTGCTGGAAGGATAAGGATAGGGATAAGTGGAGATGGACACTGTGGTCACTGCAAAGGGTCTGAAAGATAGGGATCAAACTGTGGCGTAGACTTTGAATTGGAACTTTCTTGCAGAATTCTTCAGAATTTGGAGTTTGAAGTAGAATTCTTGATGCTTGAATTGTAATTAAAGAAGTCAATGTTTCAATGTCGCAAAAAAACCAAAAAAATACAAACTCAATGATATCACAAAAGATCTACTAGAGTACACGTAAAACTTGAGAAACGCATGACAACTTATTGGCAATGTTGAAATGGGATTTGGTGGAATTCAACAAAAGTTCAGAGGTTTTGCATTTCAAGATCTTCCAACCACAGCTTGAACAAGTAATTGATTGATTGCGGCGTTGATGGCATGATGATGTTTGATAGTGCTCACCATAAACATTAAACACATCACTGTCACTACGTGCGCCATGTTGTGGCAACTGCACAAGCAAGCAATCTTCAGAGAATAACAGGACCACCCCGGTAGGTCTTTCCAGTTCTTAAAGGAGTTCTTTGTTTGTTTGTTTCTTGCTCCTCCAAAAAGGAGTCCTATTTCTTCACAGCACAGATTCACTCTCACTAGTACACCTTAGCACCGCATCAGTAGTTGTTTGCACTCAGCTACGATCCGTGCAAATCACGGGCACTCCCAAAACATCCCTCCGATGTGCGCTGGCAGAAGGGCTACAATTCACTAAGCAAGCATGAAGCGCATAGGATTCGTTTTATATCAAACAAAAACAATGGTACGTAAAGTGTTGCAACTGCAGGCAAACACCAAGACCACCCCTCCCTACTAGGGTCTAAGAGGCAAGCAGTAGTAGTAGATGCAATTGCACCGTTCGACACTTCGCTTCGGTAGGCAAAGCGTTCGCTCGCGTTTGTTTTGCGATCGTAGATGCTCCGGATAATGCACCCACAAATCCCACAAACATACACACACACACCCCGATCCTCTCGAAACAATACCCCACCGCCCATTGCTGAAGATGCGCGAGGAGGTGGGGCGTCAAACTGTTAAAACTACCAATTTTCCGCAACCCGTTTTCCCTTTTCGGTGTCCCTTTCACGAATGTGCAAATCGGTCCGACCGACAATGGCTCTTGCGGGGAGAAGGAGGTAGTAGCTTTGATTATATGCAGCTGCAAAGGGGGCGGAAAGGGTGGCTAGGAAAAAGGGACTGTAAAACAAATAAAAAGCATTGCCTCAATTACTGCTGCCAGGGATTGGGGGTGCCATTTGCGGCGATGAGGTAGGCAGGTTTGCAAGTAGCCTGAAGTGGAAAAATGTCGCCTACCAAGAATCTACCAAGTGTCCGAAAGGGTTCGATTGCGAATCCAAACCGAATTCCGAACTCTACACTAAGCGCACTGCCCTGCAGTGTTGCATAAGACACCCTTAGCGACACCTTGCTGCAATTTGTTGGGGTCACTCGACGCGGCAAAGCACTTCTCAGCGCTACAATTTGCCACCTCTCCCCATTCGTTGCTCAATCGTATCGCACATTCACGTGCATCAGTCTTCCGAAATTGCGATGCACACGTGATGCATGTACGTGTGGGTGTGTTTGTGTTGCAGTGCAAACGCTGGGCCAGACGACGATCAGTTGATACTGGCAAGACAATGGGCGTTGCAGCAGGCGCTAATGACTCGTCTTGGGACCAGCCAGGTGTCAGCTGCCGGTATGATCGTTATGGTGCGAAGATGGAACGTTTGCATGCCTGGGGCGTTTTGGCGAAGAAGACACTGGGCGGATACCTCTCAACGGCACCCGGCCGAAAACAATGCAAATCTCGGCGAAAGTGCAACGAGCCAGTGACCCAGTGCCACAGCATCCCGTACTGATTGTCAGAGAATGAGAAACAGAGAGAGAGAGAGAGAGATAAAGAGTTGTTAATCGAAACCATTGCATTGCTTCACACCTAAGAGGGGCGATGTACCAAACTCGACCCATCTTCCTGGATCGCGGGCACGACTCTTGTGGCGTGACTTGGTGCCCCCGTACCAGCCCGTTTGCTAGTGTCGAAGAGAAGATCAGATCAGAAGACACATGCTCCACCGACACACACACACACACCCCTTGCAAGGTTTTATGATGCGTTAAGTCACGCTTTTAACCTCCACCAGGGGGAGCAAACAATCCGGCGCCGCACTGTAAACCGTTTGCATGCTCGCGTATGCTAATCGGGAGCGTGCGAACCCGGTCGCTCCCTCAAAACTCCCCCGTTTTGCTCGTGTTGTTGTTTTGCTTATTTTTGATATCGAAATTCTCCTCCCCTAATGCGGGTGTTATGCAACCGAACTGGTGTTGGAAAAACTTCTAGATCTCTCATCGTGGGAAGAATGGTGTGTGGCGATCACTTTCACTAAACCTGCGTTGATGACTGCGAATTGATAAAAGTCACATTTAAATTAAGCCTTTGCTAATATTTAATTTCAATCACAATCAGTCAAATAATGTACTTTGGCATCGTGTATCGTGTTGATGTTTGTACAATTTCCTTGAATTCATTTTTGTTGTTCTGATCAATAGGTTAAGTTATGTCTTGACATGTTCAGCAAACAAACTAATTTCCTGCAAGTGGTCCAATCAGACATACAATTCCTGCAAAATTGGAACACATCTTTTTTATCAATTACTGATATACGTGGACACTTTTGAAGCTGTAGCGTTTCGACAAATCCTCGCTTGACTAGATCTGATTAAAATAATATAATTGAGCTCTCAAAGAACCTAACGAAAGGTTTCCTCTTTTTTTAAGTTATTATTTACACACATTCCAGTTTGTTTGCTTAAATATATATTTTAATATCTCCAACTTTTCTTTTTGTTCACTGAAATCCACGGTGAGAGTTTCATTTGACTGTTTGTAGACTTATTCAACGGATATTTTATGAAACCATAATAAAATTATGAATTCTCTAGTTGACCGAGATGTATTCCGGGTGATTTTTCCTTTAGGGTTTTCTTGTGTCATATATTAAACAAAATTAAATCATCAAACCATGAGGATAATTTTGATTCCTAGCAACTTATTAGTACGTAGGGAAATACCCACAGTGTGTATAAACAACTATACGAAAAAGTAGTGTTTTTTATGTATGATATCCGGCCCGCAGTGTGCATGAGCATCTTCATTCCGGCCCTTTACTTTCAATGTTCGTAGACCCCTAGCTGCAGCCCGTCCAGAGAGTTGGCCATTTTATTCCGAAAAGAATGAAGCATTAGAAGCTCGTTAGAATTTCAGGAGTAATAAAAGGAGTTTGTGTAGTGCATTCACCTCACTAGTTCATTCACTAGTGCAGTTCAAGATTAAGATTTCTTTAACCACTTAAGTCTCCTCTGCAGAGACTCAAACGTATTAAAAAGACTTAATACTGACACGCCTAGTCTGATCTTAACTTTCGATCCTTTCGTTCTTTCAACTACAATCCTTGCAACAAATAAAAATAACATTTTTTTAGAAAACCCCCATTATCAGTGATGCCAAAACTGCCGTTTTAAATGTTGGGAATGCACAATATGGTGTATTTTGTCTTCCAAAACAAAGGAATATGATGAACTTAAGATCTAAAGATTATCGAGATTCACTCATTCGTGGTTGTAGGTGGCTAATTCCAGTTATATAAGGTTCTCCTGCTTCGGGAGGTAATGTCTTCGAACTGGCTGTATGTTTTTTTGCAATTACGTCTTGATAATGTGATGCGCCAGAGATCCATTTTTTAGTTCTTGGCGAGCTATGTAAAGGATGATAGGGATTGGATGGGATGTAAAGGATGATAGGATTGTATTCGATGAACTAAGACCCGTTTTTCTATGATGAAGCTAGGTAGGTCATCTTGGAGGAGTGTATGACTCGATATTAGATAACACTTAGAAGACCCCACCACAAGTTGATGGAATTAAATGTTTTACTCTAAGCTTCAGAATAATATATCAACAACACTTATTGTAACATAAACCCGCATTGGGGTAAGAGATTATCATCATCATCATCAGAGGGTCTTAAATGTAATGGCCCCCCGCTCCAAGCGGGTGGTTATCCAATTGAATGCTGAAAGCCACCCCAAAAAGCGACGCTTCACTGTTAAATTCCTTTTTTACGGCACATGCGCAGTGCGGTGTAGGTGCCTACCCTTGCAGCGGCCGCATGGAAACGCCTCACAAACCTGGTGTACCTCGTCCACCAGCTACGATAAAAAATGAAACCCCTAGGAAGTGCTGGTAAAAGCGGAATCAGAAAAATCCCAGCGCATGGTGGGACTCCCCGCATAACGTGTTCGCTTCGTTTGCCTTTGCCCGTTGCTTTACACACGCGATTGGTAGTGGGGTGACCATAAGAACGAGCGTACCACAGCGCAGAGCGAAGAGTGAAGATGCGTTACAGGTTCCATTTCGCACCTACACAAACGCAGACAGCATGCGACCGTGGTAGAGAAATTCCGGTCCCGGTCGATGCAGTGTGCCTTGCTCCACGCAGTGAAGAGCGCGCGCGTGTGTTCTAGCCGTCCGTGGACCGAATATCTCTGTGTTGGTGCGCTTGAAAAATACCTTCGATGCGATTAGGCAGCTTAGTAAGCGTGCGGTCTGACAGCTGATAAGAACGTCGCCTGGCTCACGGGTTTAAACCAGTCTGACGTGCAGGTGAAGTCTTAGCCGGAACAGTTTGACGGTCACAGACGGTAGAACAATTAAAACAGTGGCTTTGCGCTTGAAGGTACAATCGTTCTCATAGTGTGAGTTACGGACCGGTCATCTACACTACAGTCGTGAACGGATTTGGATGCTGAGAGGCAACAATAACACATTCGCCGCCGATCGTCGCTCACAGATGATGTGACGTAGTGTTTGTGACAGCTTCGACCCTGGCAGCGTCAACTCTGTTCTGCACAGGTGGCCTTGTGAAATGTGAACTGCAACAACCTGCCTGTAAACTACTATAAGTCACAAACAAACAAACACAGATAAACAAACGTCATTCTGAGATTCACTCTGAGCACAAATCAAAACAACGATGCTGTTTGGAAGCATCTTACCGTATCTGCTTGTGCTATGGCAGCTGCTGGCCCCGGTCAATGGTGGGTAGAACCTTCTTCGAAAACTCCCGTCGTCTCTTATGACTCTTATGACGTGATGTTATGTAATAACCAGATTTTTGTTGCTGATTCTAGTCGCCCGGGCCCAGGACGAGCCGGCCCAGGAATCCGCCTGCCCAGCCATCGTGAAGCGGGCGGCCTGGGGTGCAGCCAAGTCGAAGAACGTCACCTACCAGCTGAAACCGGTCGCGAACGTGATCGTGCACCATACGACCGGGGAGCGGTGCGCGACAGTGGCCACCTGCAAGGAGATGGTGGCAAACATACAGACCTACCACCAGACCGACAACCGGTGGAGTGACATCGGCTACAAGTGAGCTTACGTTTAAGCACAAATGTTTATGTGGAATCCTCATCTCCTTCTCCCTCTCTCTATCTTCAGCTTCCTAATCAGCGGACAGAATGTGTACGAGGGCATCGGCTGGCACCGGATGGGGGCGCATCTGCGCGGCTACAACGACAAATCGATCGGCGTCGCCTTCCTGGGCAACTTTGACCAGGAGCGGCCGACCGCCCGCAGCCTCAACCTGCTTGCCCGGCTGCTCCAGTGCGGTGTCGAGCTGGGCGAGCTAGCCGACGACTACCGGCTGTACGGTGCCCGCCAGCTCCAGAGCACCAACAGCCCGGGCCGGTATCTGTACGCGAAGCTGCAAGAGCTTGACCACTGGCAGGCGCAATAGTGGAAGTAAAAGAACGACTCTGCTCTCTATTTGCAAAAGGCAAAAAAAAGATACAACAAAAAACCCGGAAATACCCAATATCAATAAAGAGGTTTTCACGTACATGGCTCGGTTAGGATCCGGTCCCGATCTTCGCCGTCCCCGTGGTTGCGTGCGTTGTGGCCGTTTCTTTGCCGTTTGCTGTGCGGAAAACAATTTGAGCTATTTGAAAGTCCTTGTCCTGTCCTGTTCGTTCGCGTCACTTGTTCATTTGGCGTACCGATGGGAAGTTACTGATAAGAGCGTGCAGCATTCCGGTGCCCGTAGAACTATTTTTCCCTCCCCACAGGTGTAGGCTCCCTCCCTGGAGGAAGCACTGGGACAGAATTTGTGTCTCCAAAACATTCGAACGAAGATTTCTATCGCTCTAGGCTCATTTTTTCTACTTCCTGCTTCAATACAATTCAGAACAGCTCCTACAATACGTTCCAAAACTAAAGCACTCATCTAGTTATATTTGAGTATACTTCAACATTGTGTAATTAGTTCGAAGTTTAATGGCAACTCATAGTCACTAATACAGGTTACACACATCAGCTATAACTCGACTGTGACCCTTTCTTTCGATGATGATGATGATGATGATGATGATGGTGTCCCGCCCTTTTCCCTGCATAGGATCGACAAGGACGAGATAATCTTAAAAATATTTGGAGTAGTATCAATAAAAGTACAAATTCTGGATAAACAGCAAAACAAACCAGAATGAATGTCTGGGGACTTAATTCGGACTAGTGCTTCAGGCGGGAGATAAACTCTATCCAATCCCTACGCCTAGGTATCCGTCACATCCAGTGTTCATGTACTGTGCGTGTGTCTCGAGAATTTGCAGACTATTTTAAGGGAAGTGGGCGTAGTTTCGCAACCTTAAGATTCTCTCCAGATTGCAATACATTTACGTTGCATTCTGCTGCGCTCCTGCTATGGTAATCAAAAAAGTCACTGAAAACCAAGCACAGTCACTGAAAACCAAGTACACAGCCCAGACCTTGACCGATAACGGTTGTAATGCCAAAGAAGAAAAGAAGAAACTGATTAATAAACTTCGGAAATACTTACTAATAACCATTTTGGCCCATTATGTACTACTTTACGAGACATTGCGGTTCCAGATTTGATGTTGATAATATTTTATAAAAAATAAAGAATGAGGCGTATCCAATAAGTGTTGCTCTCGGATTTCAAAACTTACTAACTGCTTGTTTTGTTGACATCACGAGTCGTATAGCTTCATTATATTCAGTTATAAATATAATGTTTCAATACTACAAAGAGGCATCGAAGGTATCTAGTGAGGAATTGATTTTACCCCCACTGGCAACACATGTTTTGATGACATTGTCCACTACCTAGTATAATATAAAAAAAACTACGTACCTTGATACAGAAGTAATAAATAGTGTATATTAAACAATATATTATAAACACGGCAGCTCAGGTTTATAAGTCGCAGCACTTAAGTCTCAGGTTTATGCTCAGTGCCGAGTGACACAACATATGCGAAAGAATTACAATAAATAAAAATAAATAAGGTGTACTAACTTTTTATTCAAAAGAACCAATAAATACTAAAGATGCAGAGGAAACGATTTGACTCCCAGTGTCGAAACTACCCCAACTTCCCCTTATGTGTTTTTGACAACAAATCATTGCTTTAATACGATTTCAAAATGTAAAAAAACACACTTGTCACATTTTGTGTAAACAATCAGAACAATTTTCTACAAGAATTGTAAAAACTATAAACTCCCATAGCTCAAAAATTCAAAATTGAAAAGAACTGTGTAACTCGAGAACCGACTGCACTCCCCGCAAGTACTATCACAACAGGTGAGGCTTACTTTATGGAACACTAATTTGCAATGTATCTATTTCATTTGTAGATTTGTTTATTGTTGACATTGCCTATCCAAAGCTTTAGTAAGTTGGTTTATGTTTAATTTAATTGTTTTCACCCATTCACCACGAAGGTGGATAATTTAGGTGAGGCGCTCCATTTGGCACGCAGTGTAGTACAGCGGACAGCATTGCTCGAACGCGGTGTTGTAGGACAGCAAGCGGCAAGCAAAAGGGAAAAACTCAAACGCACCGCGTGTTCGTTTTTCCTTCCCGAAATAAATTTCACCGCTGGATTGTTTTTTTTTTTGCATACGGAACAGGTCCTACCCTTTCCCCCTCGCATGGCCCCCATCATCGTCGTCTTCTTTCATGCGCAACCGATTATCGATACGGCGAGTGCGACAGTGCGTCCCTCGCGCGGCACCGCTCGTCACGGTTCACCGGCAGCGGACAAACCCATGCACCCAGGAGGACATCGACATCCGGCCGAACGGTGCACGAAGGGTGCGCACTGCGCGAAGGATCCCTCATCGACGGAGGGGGAGGTGGGGGGGAGGAGATGAAGGGGGGATGGACAGCACAGGAGTCTCAATCTGGCTCGCTCTCGCCCACGCTCGGGTGGCGTATCGTACCGTTTGCCCATGCCCAGTACATCCTTCGGTGGAGTATCGGGGGAGGCGAGAGCTGAAATAACTCAGACCACCGGAACCGGGGGGGGGGGGGGGGGGGGGGGG
>VTWG01001443.1:0-26786 GCA_008817895.1 Anopheles fontenillei | reverse complement strand
TTGGCTTCTACTACATAGCAGAGCATGTTGACCAATGATGCATATATCTTCAGTGTAGTGTTAGAAACTAGAAAACATATGAAAATAATCGATTTTTTAGGGGTGTAGTGCCAAAAATTGGTGTAATTAGTGTTCACTTTACGTGTTCGCACTTCAATGCCGATTCGCTAGACTATCGTTTTTCTGATAGCATAGACTTTGCTATTTACCCTGTATTTAACCGTATACAAAACGGTTCAAAACATTGCTTAGGGAACAAAACTGACAGCTCGGAGGAACCGTATAAAAGTTTCAACATATAGTTTAGAGCAGTGCTCTCCAACCTCTTTAGGATCGCGGACCACTGCCTTTGAAAATGCATTTGCAAATTTTATTCTGGACATGCCTGTTGAAAATTAAATCTATATTTTGGGGGAAAATAATGCACGATATGTATAGTAATAGGCTTTTCTTTTTCAAAAATAAATTCTTTAGTGGACCACATCTGTTAAACTAATGGCGGATCTAACGGTAGGCGGACTAGGCGGTCGCCTGGGGCCCCGCCGATTTATGGGCCCCGTAGATCGCTAGTCTATAGTATGCCGTATGTATTACATGTATGCCGTATGGCAAGGGCCCCCGGAAGGATGGACGTTGGGCCCCGAGGCTGGCGAAGCATTTCCACCCCCCTCCCCTCTCCGCCAGCAAAAAAAAAATTAGAGCCTGTGACTGATGATCGTAGGGCCCCCCTCGGACGGCATTTCAAGTTTACTGTTCAATCTCCCAACAGCAAGTTTAGTGTCAGTACCACTCCCAAAAAATGACATAGCAAAATCAAAATTATTATCACAGTTCACTGTGGCCATGGAAAAAGCCGGAGACGTTATTTGAAACCATGAGTGGAGATGTTGAAGTCGAAGCAATCTGAAACAGTGTTGAATACAGGCTACATGCGGAACATAGCGCTGGAGCTAGGCTGTACGGCCCGAAGAGTCTCTCTAGACCTAAGTGGTCGGGACGGTGTAGATATCGATGCGATGCAGCAAAGACGGTGAGTTGATAGAGCAATTTAGCAGACCAGCGATAAAAGAGCACTGTGCATTCCGGAGTCGATTCTGGATCCGATTCCGGAGTCGATTCCCGAGTCGATTTCGCAGTCGATTCCGGAGCTAATTCCTAAGTCGTCCGCAATCGCCCAGAGTCGTCCGGATTCATAAGGAGTTGCTCGGAATCGGAGTCATCCGGAGTCGTACGGAATCAGTCGGAGTTGGACTTTGATACAAAGCATGACTATCTGATCACAAGCACATTGCACCGGACGCCTCAATTAGACTCCAACCAACTGCGGACGACTCCGAAAGACTCTGATTCCGATCGACTCCGGCCGACTCATAACGACTCCGGACGACTCCGACACGTTTTGAGGACGGTTTCGAATGACTTCGACTGTGGTCGACTCCGCCCAACTCCGACCCAGACGACTACGACTTCGGGCGGAATTAATGGTTCCCATTTTTCCGTAGTCGGAATCGTACTAACAATAGTCGGAGTCGGATCGGAGTCGTGGGTACGCTCCAGAGAGCACATCACTAGTGTGCACCCCATATCTATGTGGCACCCTGTGGTCATATTTTAGTTTTTTGTCCTTCCCGGGCTACTTGTAAATAATAAAAATCGCACATTTTCTCGAAATCGCGCAATGTGGCCAGAATACAATGTCGAACAATTATACATTTGACTGATATTCCTTTGAGATTCTCTTCGAATTTTACGGAGCTAGTTTGGAGACCTATTTATCCAAACATCTGCTGCCCGGTATTACTTCCTTCATAGAATTTTCACGAAACGATCGACCAAGCGACTCAATACTAAAGGCCACACTTGAAGAAGACAGTTAGAATTAGGGTATTAAATTGTGGGATAATATGTTATACCTTTTTTTAAATTTTGTTTTTTGTTCATACTTCCTTGCGAATCTTTGCTGACTCAGTTTTGCAAACGGCAAACAGAGTGCCAAAAAAAAAAAGCTCGTCTCATCGCCCCCGGCAAAACTCTCATTTTTGACGCAATTTTACGCCACCCCAAAGCAGATGCTAATGAGCCCGAACCGCAAATCAAACTGGCGAATAATGACACATTTAAATTTTCAAAACTACCCATAATCGACGCCCGGCCAACGGCCGCTTTGCCGCTGAGTTATGAATATGAATGTTTCCATCTTTATAATTTTACTCGCCCCCTTTCAAAATCAGCACCCGCTGTTCGGGCGAGCCGTCACCAAATAAGGCGACATACGAATCACGCTCACGAAATTGGTGACCACAAGATGATTCTTTTCGTTTGTGCACAAAAGCGAAGCAAAACAAAAAACGGTATTTGTTTGGTTTCATCTTCCCCCACGGTGTGAGGTTAGGACATTTCCATATTTCCGATCGATCGATTCGAGGGTAACTTTAATTTGCTACTGTCCACCCACACCCGCACAGCGCCGCACCCCAACGCACACACTCACCAGCCGGGGGGCACACATCCCCGGGAAACCTTAGCAAATTAAGGCACATAATAGAGGCAGAGTAACAAACAAAAAAAAGCGGGCAACATCTTCACGAGACTAAACCAATTCCAAGCGCGATTGAGTCGACTTTATTATTACTTCTTGTTCGGTGCGTTTCGGTTCGGGTTGCCCAGTCCGGCCCGATTGCCGCCGCGGTTGCCGCCGAAGGTGTTCCGATTGTTGGCGTTCATATTGTTTCGCCCACCGCCGCCGCCGCCACCACCACCACCGCCGCCGCCACCGCCCATACCACCGCCGCCTCCGCGACCGCCCTGGTTCTGGTTCCGGCCGCCCTTGTTCATGTCGGCGCGGCTGCGCGACTTCGACTGCATGTCCTCCTTCACCATGTCGATCACTTCATCCGGTATGCGGAGATACTTGATCGTGCTGCCCCGGATGTAGCATTCCGGCATGCGCCAAAACTTATCACCATCCTGCGAAAGAGAGAAGAGAGAGAGAGAGAGAGATAGAGAGCATAGAGAAAAGAGAGAGAGATATTAGCGTACCACATGCTGCCCGCTCGATTGTAAAACATCTTCGCTGAAATGCTTACCTTTGAAGTGCAGATGACCTCCCGCAGATTAATATTCATCCAGGTGTCACAGCTCACCAGGTGTCCGTTGTATGTTTCGCCATTCTTTAACTCCACCAACTGCGCTCCGAGATGCACGCGATTAATGCGAACGCGCGGCCGCGCACAAGTTGACAAAGGATGGTTTGAAAAAAAAAACAGCACACACAGAAAAAAACACACAAAATCAGACGAATAATATATACTTTTTATGAGTCATAGTGACACGCGGCTGGAGGTGAATGAATAGAGCACACACGCTAATGGAGATCTTCCTTCCAGGAAAGACAGACCAGGACCAGGAATGCGTCACACTTGGGAGCTATATGCCTTAAATCGCACACAAAATGATGTTTGTGTCGTCCGTTGATAAGAAAAAGTACGAGATAAGCATATGCAAAAATCCACCAATCGAACGGAACATAAAATTATGATTACTATTCCACAAAAAATAAATAACCACGTGCGCAGTCGTCGTGAGCGAAAAGAAATTAACATGCCATTGGATCATAAATTAAATGTATGAAATTTATGCAGCAACATCAAAAGGTGTGATCAGTACAAGGGGAAGAATTAGCACCGTTTTAATACTGGAATAACGTTTCTAAATAAAATATAGCTATTGTACACAGCATGCTGATAGGTGGCGTTTAGAGGAATACCAAAATTGCATTGATTTTTCGAGCATTTGCATACAACACCGATCTGCTTAAGTTTTTATACGAAAACTAAGAACAAATAAGATTTCTTTTAGAGAAAAATAGGCAAGGAATAGGTTCCGAAATCGGCTCGGGAATCAAAATTGACAAGGGAATCGCAATTTGGTCAATCAGGATTGATTCCAGAAATGGAATATGCTCCGGAATGAGAATCAGTTATTGGATTGAAATAAGAAGTTTCAGTAGCGAAATCAGTACGGGATCGTTTACACGTAAATTTTGATTCTTTGCGACTATCAATACGTAGCATCATTGGATCTTAACGTCTCTTCTTATGGAGACTTTTATTTCGAAGCCGGTTCTGATTTCGGAGCCATTAACGATTCCGATTCCGAAGGCGATTTAGGAATTAATTCCAGAGCCGTTTTCGATTCTGGAGCCGATTCCGGATCCAGAGCCGATCCGGAACCAATTTCGGGGCCGATTCCGATTCTGGAACCGATTCTGGAATCGATTCCGGGAAAGCGATTCCGGACCTACTATCCTGAATCGATTCTAATGAAAACTGCATTTTACCATCACTAGTATATACAGTAGCGACACCCTAAAGTAGAACAAATTCCTAATACAGGTATTCCCCAATATACGCTATTAATGCGGACCGGAGCGTATCTCGAATGTTAGCGTAAGTCAAATTTCGAGGTTTTCAGTCAAATTATACATCTGATCTGATCTGATTTCTGGTCTGACTCGATCTGATTTTAACTGAAGATTGCGATTTTGTTCCTTTTAAAATGGTTGTAAAAATTCGACAAAAATGGAATTTATTTTGCATTTGACATTTGATGTGTCTTGGCTTTCGGCGACTTATTGATTACCCATAGCAGGATAGTCAAGCCCTACGTATGAGGCCAGGGTTGCGGATTATCGAGCGTGCGGACTTCCAGGCGTGAACTGTATTTATGTGTATTTGGCATGTTATCAATCAAGAGGCACGCATAAGCAAGATTATACATGTTTTATGAGGTGTGAAGAACAAAACAAACTGACTTGTCGTACAACAAATGTTTTACCATGTTTGACAACTTTGTCTTGAGCACTTCCATACGTTTGTCTTTGTCGGTTGCCGTATACGACACATTCTAGAGCACTGGCTTAGGGACTTTTTAGTCACTGCATCATAGTCTGACTACTAATTTTTCTTATGCATAATACCAAATATGTGTTAACTTGGCCGCTTCCTTGGCAGTTGTTTAGACAACGTATTGGAATATCGACTTCACATATAGAGGAGGATACTCTTTGGCATTGCTGGTACAAAGCATCAAGCCAGTAAAGTCTATTTCCGAGTTACGCGGTTTGTGCGTTCTCGAGGAATCCGCGTATCTCGAATATCCAAAATAACGTATGTCGAATTTCGCGGTTTTTAGCCAAAATACTAATAATTATTCTTTTTTTTAATTCAAGATCGTACTTTTTTACACTACACTTGTTCAATTATTTGACATGGTTTGTGCAGAAAATTCTAATAGTTTTAGCTTTTAAGCGGATTAAATTTATTGCAAAAATGCAATTTATACTGCATTGGCCAATTGTTGAAGCAAATTGTACTGATTTGACCTTTGATGTGTCAAATTTAGAAAACCGCGTATCTCCGAATCCACTTAAGTCGATAACCGCGTAACTCGGAGACAGACTGTATTCAAAAAGACTCATGGAAAACTAACCATAGACATTTAATTAGTTGTTAGGACTAGTGTTATTTATTCTCGTTATTTGTTATTTGTTGTGTTATTTTAACATAGGTTATTTACTAGGCACTCAAAGTACCAATATGTAATGTAATTATCCAATTTCAGCTATTTGTTAAGGAATTCTTTAGCAATTTTGTTAGGGAATCTAGAATGAATTTTAGTAGACCTCATGAATTTCACGTCTATATTACATTTCGGCATGGTGTTTCGATATTTGAAGAAAATGTTGGTGTTTTTTTTTGTAGGAGCATAGTTAAAGAGTATCGTCAAGGATGTGTGGAGACAGTATTCCGATAGGTGGTTTAAGGAAATGACCACTGTATGAATAATCATTGAATTTAATGTATAGATCGTGAAACATAAATTTACCATCTACACTACGAATTGATTAGTTAGACATCGAGTAACTGGCAACTAGCGATGGTAGCTCCGGATTCGATTCGTGAATCCACTCTGACTCCGACATTCCTTATCCGGATCCAAATCCGAAATAAATATGGCTTCGAATCCGGCTGTTCCGAACCAATACAGATCCAATTGGCTCTGATTGAATCCGGATTACTCTGATCGAATCCAAATGGCTCCTATTGAATCCGTTTCACTACTGTGCTTAAATCGCAGAGCAAAATACATATACTACAAAAGTAAGCTTGCTCCTAGCTAACATTGTTGTATTCATAGCCACACATATAAGCAAAATTTCGATAGTCTATGTGCGTACCGGTAATAAACCGTATACTGGGTTTTCCATGATTTTCTGGTTGTTTCCAGATTTTTGTTTTGATAATTTTGGTGATTTATGGTTTGCCTCCCTAATATGTTTGGATTCTTTCAACGATTTACTAACAGTTTCCCGCATGTGTTTTTACCGTTCCCACAACTAGTTGGCATTATCTAATTTTTTTTTTCAAACAAATAATTCAAACAATTTTGAGCAAGGTTCAAAACCTTGTTGAATAGTGCAAAAAAATTAATTGCATCCAAATTATTTCAGCAAGCTATCGAAAAATTGTGAGTGTCTGATAGGCAAATCGGAAAAGGCACATGAAACTTATAGCTTGTAGCTACGAGGATACATAGAGTATGGTATAACTGTATAGTGCAGACAAAGGAATGTAAATTAGGAAGTGTAGTTATGAGTTAATTGTTTTGAATAATTGGCTAAGGATGGTGAAATTTACCCCTACAACTTATAAAAAAGGTTGAACATTATTCCATCCCAAAAAGCCCTTCCCCCTCTAACTCTGGAGTGGATCCGGATTCGAATCCGAAAGTAATCGGATTCTGATCAATCCAATTGGCTACGAACGGTGCTATTTACCCAACAACTTAAAAAAGGATGAACATTATTTCATCCCAAAAAGCCCCCCACTAACTCTGGAGTTGATCTGGATTCGAATCCGAAAGTAATCGGATTCTGATCAATCCAATTCCGGCTGCAGACTCATTTTGCCCATCACTACAGGCAACTATTGAATTTATGAATTTATAAATCTAACTAAAATTTCATTCGAAGGAGAAATGCGTGCATAAAATTGTATTCCAATTAGAAAGTGTGCAGCTATTTCATTCCGCCATAGTTACAATCAAGGGCCGTAAATTACTACAGCAAGAGAAAATCAGGTTCATAAAAATTCCTTATTAATCATTTCTCGCTTGATGCCAAATTTTCATCGGAATTCTCATACATCAAATCCACCATAAACGCACAACCTGAACTTAAACTGAGTCTGTAATTTAAACAGAACATACAGCGGGGCCCTGAAACTGATACAGAACCCAAATCGATCCTGAAACCGATCCACATCCTTAACCGGTCCTGCGACAACTTCTAAACTCATCTCCGTCTTGGAACTGATCCAGAAGTCAAACAGGTTCCTGACATTTCCTGATTGATTCTCTAAGTGATTCCGAACCCACACCTTTTGAAATGGTCTTAAACTATTAGTTGAACTACGAGAGTTCTAGCTACCGAATAACGATCCTTCTCATAAAGGAAGGACAGCCATTGAAAGTGCAAAACCGGATCCTATCACAGCGGTGTAGAACAAGTTGAATAACCTTGCCTTGACTCATATTAGTTTAACAGGATAACAACTGACACACTCACAGAATACCACTCGAATGCAGGTCACAAGCAACATTTCGGGAGTGTCGACAATTTCCTCTGCTGCTTTTTAGCCTCGGTCATCTCGAACAAACTATAATGCTTATGTTGTAGGAACGAAACATTCGTACCGACTGTACATTGCACAAATGATTCGAGTCGGGTTAGGCTTGTTTAAGGAAATATTACAATTCACCCATGAAAGATGTTCAAAACAAAAGCAGATAAATGTGAAAGTCGTTTGTTAACAACTCAAGAAGTTCGTTAAGATCCAAATTAGTTGCTGACACTCTAAAATGCCGGCTTAGCAAACGCCATTATAAAACATATCAACGCAACGCTCACCATCATTAGCTTTTTATCCACCATTAACAACAATGTACAGTCGATCAAGATTAAACAACAATTCTTGCATGTTTCTTCTAAAATTGGGCAATGTTTGCCCATTTCAACAAAATTGGCGAAATAAAGAGAAAACAAACCGCATCAACATCTTACCATAGGATGACTCTGTGCCGTTTTGAGTAGAGATAGTGGTAGCTAAAAGAATAATGAAACAAACAGCAAAATGAGAGCAACATTCTAAGCGGTCATTCCAACACAGTGTATAAATAAATACTTACCATTGTAAAAGCTAAATAAGAAAGATTCTAGTAGAAATTTCCGCAAAACGCTGCGCGGCAAATGGAACTTCTGTTTACAAAACAAACCAAAGCCTGTTTGACGTTTCTTCCTTTCGCTGTCAAATACATCATGACATGTTCGTGAGGAGCAATGTACAAAGAAAATATTTGAAATACATTTTCTTTTCAAGCAATTATACTTTTTCTGTTTTCTGCTAGAGGGCGCTGAGAGTCGGTGCTGAATTGAACTTTTTTGTTTAGATTTGGATTTGATTCGCGTCAACAATTATTCATCAAATGGTAAATAAAAATGTTCGCTGGTGGTATATTCAATTGAGTTATTTCATTATATAATTGTGAGTTTGTAATTCACAGATCTTTCTCCACTATGGATCATCTTTGTTGATCCAAGAACTAGCCTACGGTAGGATTAGCTGAGCATTTGTGAGATCCGGGAGATGCTCGAGTGAATTGTCTTACCATCTTTTCAGACGAATTCAACTGTGCGCTCCGACACAGTGCATCTAATATCTTAAAATAAAAAGACGAAATGCATTATTGTAAAATCATGCCAATCAGGATTAAGGGATTGTAGCAAATCTTTCGGATGTTGATGTTCCAGATCTTTTTGATCTTACTTAATTCCCCTCCAATGAAGGTATTCACGATGTTACTGTTGTCTTTCTATCAACAAATCTAGTTTGTTTATCGCGTGTAACGAGACAGCAAATTTTATTTGCTAAATACATTACACAAAACTCAGGAACTCCAAATGCTTATAGCAGGATCATCATCCTAAGGTCGATTCAAACATTTGCTGCTGTACATTACTTTTCTCAAAGCACGCTCAGCGCCTCTAAACACTTAAAATGAGTAAATAATGCCTGTTAGTTTAACTTCCTTGGTTAATGATCTTGTAACACTTCGTCGGCGCTATGAGCACCTCACATTCGGGATATTTGGCGCTTTCCTTGCTATCCGTCCTGTAACCCAATCGATGAAGAAATCTCTTCAAATCAACATCCTTCTTAGCCACTGCCACCATCAGCAGCTGCATACCGAAACGGCGGGCAAGCACTTCCAGCGTGATCATCAGATGCGTACCAATGCCTTTGCGCTGATACTGCTCCTCCACATGTAGGTCGTAAATGTGAACGATGGTATGGCCCAGCACGAAATCGAATCGAAACATTACGTAGCCGAACGGGATGTAGTTGGTCGGATCGTAAGCAATCAGGTAGCGCGCCCAGTACATGAACAGATTCACGTAAGTCGTGTGCTTCTGCCAGCGGAATCCATACGCTATGTACTTCCGTTTCAGATTCCGTTCGGCCAGATCGTACGCCCATTCCATGAACGCGTTAAGCAGGTCCTCTCGGCGTAGACAGATTAGTGCTAGCTGCTTCCAGGTACCGTTTTGCTTAAACCGATACATAAGGCAATCCGGAATGACAATCGTTGGGTTTCGATGCTTGATGGCCAATGTAGTGTATCGTTTCAACACCTTGTGATAGTTCTTCAGTGCAATTGAATTAGCCATTTCGATGGGTCGCATCACGACGACACGATCGCATCGGTGCAATAGCGAATAAGAATTGTACTATGATCAATGGAACTTCTTCCTTGTGAATGTTCACACGAATTTCCCCGCTTGTGTGAACTCGTTTTACTTCAAACAACGTATCTCCTTTACGGCTGGAATGTATGGAATGCATTTGTTTATAAACCGTACCACACTTTGAACCGAAAAACCAACAATTCCGCATTTTTTATATTATCTCTACCTGCAATATGATTCAAAATCAACAAATGTGCGCAAAATGTCGTAGTTGCAGCATTTCAGGAGGAAACAAACAATTATGAAACTGCGCGCGGAACGGTATGTCAAATTTGAACTAAACGACAACAAGGTATGATCATAAACACAGGGAACGATTCAGATGTAGAGTTTTATTATCATTTTACTCAAAAGCAGTTCAAAAGTTCAAAAGCATTTTACTCAAAAGCAGCGTATTTCAAAGGGTATTTTAATAAACTATTTTTAAACTGTATATGCATAAAACTAAACAACAAATAAATATATATGTTTCTATAGATTATAATGTAAACATCCCATTGTGCCGCACTGGAGCACGCAACTGTCACACCGTATGTCAACATGGCCGACATCGCAGTGCTGTTGTTGCGTTACCCGACCCTACGCAACACACCACTTTGGCCCAACACCGAAAGCGGTGCGTGTTTTGATAACGTTCTGATAACGATTTGCACTATCGGTGAGTAGGAAGCTCAAAGTAAACCGCACCGAGATTGTCGTGCCGCATCCGAGATATACCAAGTACGGAACAGCTCGGAACTCGCATAGTTAACGGTGGACCGTTTCTGTTTTCCAGCCTAGTGTGCTTTGATCTCTCTCTCTGTCGGTGAAAGCGGTTGCGTGTTCCGGTCGGAAAGATGGCCTGCTCGAAAGCTCTGCAGCGTAGCTCAGCTGTTCTGTTGCGAAATGTGCTCCCGGCCCAAGGTCAGCTGGCTGTACGTGCGAGGTAAGAAGTTGTGATAGTTATCCAGTAGCGTTTGGATGCCTGCTGCACCCAGTAAAGCGGCCCGATTTGCATTGGTGACCTTCGGCAGATTTGCCAAGGTCACGGCGGTCGGCGTGATGGACGCGTGATCGGGTTTCGCGAACGCACACACGCTGATGATGACGTAGATAGGTTGTATTTATGGTTCAACGATTACCTAACGGAGTATGGTCAAGATTTTGAGTGGATTTGTCGGGGTTATTGATCTAAAAATAGCCAAGTGAAAGCGGAGCGGAACTCTTGTACAGTAATATTACTTGCAATGATGGAATTTTTACCCGTCCAGCTTCCACGTCCGATGAATCATCGATAGTGCGTGTGGACTAACTAATCTTCCGTCTGATTGTAATCCTAGTTTGGAAGATTCTAGAAAATGCAGATTACACAACATGACCGCTTCAGTTTGCCTCCATGTACCAATGCAACCATCATTTCGTAATGATGAACTTTGCCGCATTTTGTTTGCAGCCCGTAAGAACTGCATACATTTTATCTTCCTCCAGCCAAAGCTCTGTTATGCGCTATCTAAAGCAGAAAGGTGTGAATAAGAAATTTTCTTATTATGATACCCGCTTAGCGACAACCGCTTGATAATGCAAACAGCAAAAATGGTCATAAAATGCTTTGTTTGTTTTACTGATTTGCGCTTTTGACCAACGTCAACATGATAAATAACATATAGGGACGGAAATACATATCAACACAATTCAATTACATAGAATCACATAGAATCTATCTGAATCAACTGAATACTGATCCCTCTTTACCTTTCCCTTGCAGCTCCTGGTGGAGCGGCGTACAGATGGGACCGCCGGACGTTATCCTGGGCGTGACGGAAGCGTACAAGCGCGACACGAACCCGAAAAAGATCAACCTGGGCGTCGGTGCGTACCGTGACGACAGCGGCAAACCGTTCGTGCTGCCTAGCGTGAAAAAGGCCGAGCAGCGGCTTGCACAGAAGCAGCTCGATCACGAATACTCGCCCATCGGTGGAACGGCCGAATTTTGCAAACACAGCATCCTGCTGGCGCTGGGCGAATCGAGCGAGCACGTCGCGAATGGGCTGAACGCCACGGTGCAGGGCATCAGTGGAACCGGTGCGCTACGCATCGGCGGTGCCTTCCTGGCCAGCTTCTTCCCCGGCCCGAAGGATATCTATCTGCCGACACCGTCCTGGGGCAACCATGGGCCCATCTTCCGCCACTCGGGGCTGAACGTGAAGGCGTACCGCTACTACGATCCATCAACCTGTGGCTTTGATTTTGCTGGCGCGCTGGAAGATCTGTCGGTAAGTGGAGAGCGGGGAGGTCGCAAGGCGGCAGACGCGGTCAAGAGGTTTATTATCGCGCTACGTTCGAGTGGAATGGTACTAGACAGAGAGAAAGAGGTTTAAATGAGCACATGGACCTCTACGTCATAGTACATCATTATCAGTCTTGGATGGAATCAGACGCGAGCTTCATCGTCGCGCGACCTCGCGATGTTGTTTTGCTTCGAGTTGTTTGCACTCATTGTTGACTAATTCAATGGGGTTTCTGTGGCGTACGTAATAGATTTCATCATTTTCTTGGTCTATTTTTTTCACCCGCCAAGGNACTCCGGACGACTACGGACGACTCCAGACGACTCCGGACGACTCCAGACGACTCCGAACGACTCCGGACGACTCCGACCCCAAATGACTCCGACCGAGTATGACTCCAAATGACTCCGACCGACTCTGGACGACTCCGACCGACTCTGGACGACTCCGGACGACTCCGGACGACTCCGGAATCGGCTCCCGAATTGAAATCGGCTTCGGAATCGGAATTGGCTTCGAAATTAGAATCGGCTTTGAAACGGAGTCTGTTTCGGTATCTCCATTACAATAGGCGTTTGGGTTCAATAATGCTACTTATCGATAGCTGCAAATAATCAAAATTTACTTGTAAACGATTCTCATGGAACATTCTCATGGAGATCCCCGGACTGATTTCGCTTCTGAAACATCTTACAGGGTTTCTCTAGCCGTTTCTCAGCCAGCTCAATATCGGAAGCGAACAATTCGATTCCGTAAAATACATTTCTAAAATAACAATGGAAACTCGAATGATCTTTCATTGGTTGCTCGGTATACACTCGACAATCATTTGACAATGTTGAAATGGGATTTTACGGATTGAAAATGAAGCGTACAGTGTTAAGCTGGCTAGAGAAACACTGTATTTCAATTCAAGAACTGATTCACTTTCCGGAGCTAATTCCATTTCTGGAGTCAATCCTGATTCTGTTGCCGGGGCAAATTGCGATTCCCAGGTCAATTCCGGAATCGGCTCCGTTGTCACCTCCAGAATCAGAATCGATTCCAGCATCGAAATAGGCTCCAGATTCCGAATACAGCATTGGAATCGGGTAGGTCCGATTCCGAGCTCCCACCACTACTCTGGGCGGCTCCGAACGGCTCCGGAGTACTCCTGGCGGCTCCGGTCCACTTCGACACCGGGCGTCTTCGACTCCGGGCGGATCTAGTGGTTCCATTTTGCCGGAGTCGGATCGGAGTCGTGGGTGCGCTTCAGAGAGCACATCACTAATCATGAATATTCTAACCGCGAGGCTACATGAGGTGAAATATACAGCGAAATAAACTATTTGACAGGCGAAATTTCTGACGGATAAAGCATCACAGCAACCAGCTGATGTACAATGTAAACAAATAGCGTGCACAAAATCGTATCTAAATCCATTGAATAACTTCAATATCCAATACTTCGTCAATTTTGAGTCAACAGTTCATAATTTCTTCCAATTAGTGAATGTTCTGCTTAAGAAGATATTATTTTTAAGTCAATTTCGAAAGCGGATGTTGTGTCTCCCCCAACCCTTTAGCTGTACCTGTCAGATTTTTCACCTGTCAAATAGTTCATTTCGCTGTGTATATCACCTCATTTAGCCGCGCGGTAACGTTTTACACATGCTATTACTTAAAATATGTCTAACTATAGAAGCGTTGTTAGGATTTATTAGACGTTTTTTGGCAATGAATTGCAGCAGGCGTTCGTTTAGTAATAGAAATGCTGTTTGCCGGTGGGTTATATAGGAAACATATACAGTCTGTTTCCGATTTACGCGGTTTGTGCGTTCCCGAGGAATCCGCGTAACTCGAATATCAGCGTAAGTCGAATTTCGCGGTTTTCGGCCAAATACAATTGACTACTCGGCATTTTCGCTTAAATTTAGTACTTTTCTACACTTAATAATTTCTATGATTCGTGCAGGAAATTAGGATAATTTTGGCTTTTAAATAGATACAACTTATCAGCAAAAATGCATTTTTTTATATTATATTATATGCATTGGACAATTCTTGAACGAAATTGTATTGTCAAATTTAGAACAATTAATATTTATTTTTATTTTTATAGAGACTTGGTTATTTTTATATTATTTTGTTTGTTATTTAGTCGCACACTTTACGACTAACTCACTGAATGTTATTAGGAGAATGTTATACGAAATTCTTACCGTTCAAATTGGTTGTATTTATGTCAGTTTGCAATGTGATTCTTCTCTTTTTGGATGCGAAAACATATTTACCACATTTCTAATGTTTCTGTCATCGTTAGTTTTGTTGTTTCTTTTTACACTTTAGTACTACAACAAATAGTTTGTTAATCTGTTTCACTATCGTTATTTATTTTACAGAAAATCCCAGAAAAGTCAATAGTATTACTGCATGCGTGCGCCCACAATCCCACCGGCGTCGACCCGAAACCGGAACAGTGGGCCGAGATGTCGGCCCTCATCAAGAAGCGCAATCTGTTCCCGTTCTTCGACATGGCCTACCAGGGCTTTGCGAGCGGTGACGTCGACAAGGATGCGCTGGCGGTGCGCGAGTTCTTGCGCGATGGCCATCAGATTGCGCTGGCCCAAAGCTTCGCCAAGAACATGGGCCTGTACGGTGAGCGGGCGGGAGCGTTCTCGCTGGTCACGGGCAGCAAGGACGAAGCCGACCGTACGATGTCGCAGATCAAGATCCTGATCCGACCGATGTACTCGAACCCGCCCATCCACGGTGCCCGGCTGGTGGCCGAAATTTTGGGCGACAAATCGCTCCGCCAGGAGTGGCTCGGTGACGTGAAGCTGATGGCCGATCGTATCATCTCCGTGCGCTCCTCGCTGCGCAACAACCTGAAGGAGCTGGGCTCGTCGCGCAACTGGTCGCACATTACCGACCAGATCGGCATGTTCTGCTTCACGGGCATGAATCAGCAGCAGTGCGAGCGTTTGTCGAAGGAGTTCAGCGTTTACCTCACGAAGGACGGCCGTATTTCGATGGCAGGCGTTACCTCGAAGAATGTGGGCTATCTGGCCGAAGCGATCCATGCCGTTACGAAGTAGACGGTGCGCCGACAGTTAGACTGCAGACCGATTTTTCTGACGCAGAGCGACATTGTAATGCATTTAGAATGCATTTTTCCTTATCGATGATCTACAGTGCTTTAAAGAATACTGGAATTACCATAGTGAAACATTTGAAACAAAACAAAAAAACACACAACCCAATTCGATGCTACTCTGCAGGGCGAGCAAGAACTTGTCGAGGATACGCATTTTTTTCTACACCCGACATTTATCTAATATGTAGAGAGCACCTTTAGTGGCTTAATTTATCGCAACTAGTAACAGTGCGTGTGTTTATGCTGATTGAGTATACGGACGAATTGCACCAGCATATCAGATACCAGTCAGAGACATCACGACCAGAGAGAAAATCAATCTAATTGATGAAAAGTGAGCTTTTAGGCATAGGCGTTTCATTTTGTTTTTTTGATATGCACATTCTTCCAGCTGATATTTCGACACTTTTCTATTCTTTTTGATAGCACAGGATGCACGCCTTGAGTTAATATGATAGAGGTATGAGAATGAGGAAGCAGTTGAGCATTGTGAGAAGTAACTGTATTTAAATCAAAATAGATGGCTGCTGGTAGCATTGAGACCAAAGCATCACTGCCCTTACACGTAAAGTTGTCACGCTTGACATTTTTCAGCATATCCGAAAAGATTTGGTTTTAATGGGTTTAGGCAAATTTATGATGGCATTTATTAGTAGCTAAGGATGTTATGTGATAGGATTAAATTTATTAGACTTTTTTCAGCTTGCCCATAGCTTCTATACCAATAGCTAAACGAAAACATATCCTCTGCATGTGTTGAAGTTGTTATACAGTAGTGGATTAACTGTTGTCGGAATGTTTGTGTTCGATTAATCATCTTTTGACACAGGTCGAAACATCATCAAAGCCATAATACCGCTAACAAGACACCCGAACCATTTGCCCTTTTATCTGCCCCTTCCCCACTGGGGCCAAAACTTTCGTCCAAACAAGTTGCAAGTTTTTCAAGCCCATCACCTTTCCAACAGCTAAAATAAGATTAATAACCACAAGTTTTTCATTCCTATGATTAATGTGGCCACCTCCATTCGTGTTGCTGAATGCGCCAGAAAAACACGTCCCATAATTAGGGGCTGAATATTAATTGATTGATGATATTGGGGTTGTGCATGTGTATGAATTACTCGTAAAACGAGCGCGCACTTTATGCGTCTAATTGGTTGTAGATCTAATTACAGCGAGATAGAAATTCATTCATCACTTTCACTGAAACCACCAAATCCAAAGCAATTAGCTTTGCAGCCTTTCCAGCGCGGATGTACTCTGTCTGTATCGCATAATCAGCGGGATGTTAATAGTGTTCATGTGAAATGAAATGCACATTACGATGCAGGAGGAGAAGGAGTGTTTCTAGTTTGGATTTTTGCTATATTTATTCTTTCCGTGCTGCGTGGTTTAATGTTGTAGTTAAAATGGCGAAAAATGGCATCATCAGAAGTATGGTACAATAATCCATTGTTAGTACTACGCATTGAAATAGAATGGCAGATAAAATCATTAACATAATCATGGAAAACCGGGTGCGACACAATTCAATTAGTGCTTTAGTACTGAATAGTAAATCACCTGAGCGATTGTGCTGATGCTCGTCACTCCATAATCGTTCACTGTTGAACAAGGAATGCGGTACAATTAAACAAAACGCACCAGATATATGAAAACAGCGTTGAAATTACATACACTCTCATACAAAAAATACCTCGGTTGGTTGGTTGGGTGGTTGTAATAATTAAACACACGTTGCGAAAGTACGAAAAACACTACAATTACTTCAATTTCCTCACACTTCCGTACAGCATCGAAGTATATGGTATGTATGGGAATGTGAGGCAAAATGAGCACGTTAAGAAATTTACCACAAAAACAAAAAGGAATCTTACATTTTCAATTGTTTAAGCTGTTTTTTTCTTTTCTATGAATTAAAATTAATACGGGACTTCTAAACAACGTATTAATATCCAAACATTTTAAAATGAAAGTAGATGTTGCTACGTGTGTAGCACTCGATTAAGTGAGTCGCAAACGGTAAAGATAATTTTACAAACTGTTGTTCATTCACGCAGTTTTAAAATTGGTGCTTTCTTTCTGCGTTCTAATTTGCAAATAACCGCGTTTCGCGATGGCGCCCTGTTCCAGATCAGCTGTTTGGCAATGAACTTGATTCACCCTTTTAGTGACCGCTGCCGAACTTTATCCTAATTGGCCCTAATCTTGGTCATATATCTGTCTCATATTTTTATCCTTATCTGTTGTTGTACTGTGGCGCCATCTGCTGCGATTCTTTCTACCTATTCGAGCTCATGGGACATGACAGCTCGATGTTTGTAAATATCTGTAAATATCTCAATTCGCCTGTCAAATTACATGTGGCCTATATCGTGCCAACAGTGGATGTTTTGCACGTGATGCTAATTTATCATGCGTGGCAAAATGGGCATGAAGCTGTGGAGCAAAATACGCATATGGCAACAAAACGAATATGGAGCAATATGGAACACAACAACATGAAATTCATTACTTATTCCATACAATTTGTGTAGAAAATTCGGTTAATTTGGACTTTTTGAGATTTAAAACTTTAGGCAAAAATGTACTTTATTTGCATTTGATAATTTTAATTTTAATTTTTAAACCCCTTAAGTTATTTTTAACCACCCCTTAAGAGATCTAAATCAACACCAAACCCCTACTGCTCCTGAAACCAATAAATCAACTTTTCTAGTCCAAAAACTGCACATGACCTAATGTCTTCAGGACCAGTGCTGAACCTATGCAAGACCAGGAACTGATGCTGATCCCAAACCGATCCAGGAACTAATACTGATCATATCGGTCCTAGAATTGATCATGTACCCTGACCTACCCTGGTACCTATCATAAACCCACCGTTTACTGGAACTGATAATTGAATCATACCGGCTCTAGGACCTATCACGAACCCGTACTCGTCCTGGAATCTATCATGAACTTATACCGGTCCTGGAATCTACCATGAACCCAAACCGATACTGGAACTGCTCATGAACCCAAACCTGCCCTGGAACCTATCACGAACTTATACCGGTCCGTAAACTGATACCGGACATGGAATTGACACTGAACCCATTCCAGTCCTGGAACTAGTCATGAATCCATATCAGTCCTCAAACTGAAAGTAACCCCATAAAGAACCTGTAACTGATGCTAAACCCATACCGGTCCTGGAAGCGACAATGAAGCCATACTGATCTAGAAATATATTCCAAATTCATTTATATTGAAGAATTGTACCTGGAACTGTACTAGGAATAGTGTTAGGATGTTTAGTAAAATTTGTATAGTGATAAGTGTCAAAATAAAAAAATCGCGTTACTCAAATTCGTGTAAAAGAAGTAAGGCGTAACTCGGGGAAAGACTAAATTTGATCACCAAATACAACACCATATATTCATGCAGCGCCTTTTGCCAAAAGAAGCTATCTCAATTTGCCTCAAGCATGGCCACCCATTTTGCCCCACGTGAAGCAATTCTATATTCGTTGTTTAAATTATTAACAAAATTGTTCCAATTATTCTGTTTTCTTCAGACAAATATTATAGCAGTACCATATCATTAAAAAAATACTTTGATTTTCGTTTAAAAAACGGGTCATAAAACTTACGTAGTTACAAACAAAAATACTCCATGGAATACATTTTGAGTTTCGGCATTTACCTTTCCTGAGAATAAATGCGTAAATCAAGGATGTCCTTTTTGCCCCGCATGACTAACTGCGGGAAACGGCACAGAAACACCCTCGGCTGTGGTGCGATTGTTCAATGTGGGGGAAACGCTTGCGTATGTGTGGGGAACGGGAGAGTTGACGAAGGAACGCGTAGTGGCTAGCATTGTCAGCTGTCGCTGTCGGTTCGTTCCTGCCCACACAATCCCTCCTGGGTGGCAAGTTTTTGCCATTGCTTTGAAACGTGTCCATGAGCATTGTTGTTCATCATTCATGGACGCTGGGTTTTTTTGGTCATTTTCCGACCGATTAGTGTAAAATTCCGCGTGTATTATGCTTCGGCAAGCGGTAAAATGTGCTCCACGGTGTGCAGCTTGCACTTCCGGTTGTTTGAGTTTGAATTAACGCTCTGGCGTTAAACGCTTACAAATGCACAGTAAATGACTTTACAGGGTTTCCCACGATTTATTGGTTGGTTCTTATCAAGTTTTGGTGTGTTCCCATATTTTTTTGGTGCGTTCTCACGATTTGTTGGTCATTTCCCATGATTTTTTGGTCCAATTGTATTGATGTCCAATCGGAAAATACCAATAAATTATGGGAACGAACCAAAAATCTATGCGATACGACCAAAAAATCATGGGAACTGACCAATAAATCGTGGGAAACCCTGTAACTCATGAGTCTGTAATCGGTGTGGAAAACCAGAAAAATTGAAAAAGATAAAACACTACAAATTTTAAAAAAAAAACACACACACACACTGTTTTAAAACGGCAATGTTGTTCTTTTTTTTATTACTTCCAAACGTTTGGATTGTTTATTGTTTTTTTCTTCTTTTTCTGTTGTGTATTTCAAACTATCTGCTATGGTTGTTTCGTCTGTTACTGATCTTGTTTTTTACTCCCATTTTTTCAATCATATTTTTATGCTCGTCTTCTGTTTTGTACAACAACATTACAATGTTTTGCTTTCTGTTTCCTCTTCTGTTTTTTTATTGTGTTACCTTTTATCGCTGATGATTTATCGCTATCTCTCCGTTACGGTAACGTTTCTATAAATTAGAACAAATTTCCATTTCACGAACAAATTTTACATATTCCATTTATGCGTTGCTAGTATGAATCTCTCTCTCTCTCTCTCTCTCACACACACACACAAACACACACTCTCTCTTTCTCTAGAGCCTGCTAACTTTCTGTACAACTCCGGACTGAGCTTTGCAGTTTTGCCAGCACTAGACGAAAGAAGGAGTAAAAAACGAGCAAGAAAACAGACATGTTTATAAAATCTAGCCATTATTTGCGGGGCTGTGTACCTATCTGCCATTACGATTATGTAGAGGTTTTGTTTTATTTTGGTTTTAAAACGCCATGTAAAGTTTTCTTTTTTCTTTTAACTACACTATTATATACACCACCAGCCGGGGGCCAGTTTTTTTTCTCTATTCGCTTTTTTTCTCGCAATCATACAAGGTGTCATGTACACGTGTGGTTGGGGGAAAAACACTCGTTCCTATATACAATTAGGTCGTTCTATTGTACTGCGATTACTACTACACCCGGAAACAATGCGAGAAAATGTGTGGCTTTGGATTGGTTTGGTGAAAGTCCCTACTGAAATCGGAGATATGTTGGGAGCACGTTTGTTACGAGGATTTAAAATCATTACCGTTACTGATATGGTTCTACGTATTGATGGATTATTGGGAAATGATCATACATGTTTGCGTGATATGTTTGAGAGGGCGGTTGGATTTTACTTAAAAAACGTTGGCACACAACTGTCGTGATATGGAGTGGAACAAATTATGCGGCATTCATGGTAATTTGAGGCAGTTCCAGTGAGATTTGGCTACTAGCAAGCACCTCATCTTCGTCAGCGCTCAGCACAAGAGCGCTCCGCTTCAATTGGACTACCTAGGTAAAATTGTGAGCGACCATGCGCCTCCATGGCGTATTTTATGGGTCTTTTTCTTGGTTTAAGTATTCGCCACTCACCGTCATACGAAATAAAAGTGGTCAGCGTACGTTTTTCTCCTAATTAAAACACTTCTCCTATACAAGGTTTTCTCTCTTCCATATACTCTATTACATTTACGTTAACATCAATGTTTTTAGTTGTTTGTCTTGTTTTTTTTTGTTTCTATTACACACTCTTTTAGTTTTTTGTTAATTAAATGCAACTCTCGGCATGTTTGGTAAGCATTTTACGAAGACTTTGATATAACGTGTAATGTTCATTCCATGTTTAAAATGCAAATGTAAATGAACAGAAAAACTTAACGGGCATCTTAACGGTCAGTACCGAACACGAACAATTCTCGGCGATGTTCACAGCTTACATTTCCTTTATTTCTCTCCCAGGGGTTTTGTTTTTTCCCGATGTGAAGTGTTACAAAAGTTGCTGCAAATTCTAGGTCACTTGAAGGTTCAAATCGTTTTCAAGTATTGTTGCTTTTGCTTTTTCTAGTTACCATTCAACGTTTGATGTTTTGTAACGTTTTGTACCTCGGCTGGTACGGGGAAAAGCAGTTCCATTGCGCTGTTAAGTGAGCTTCCGTGATTTGACACTCTCCGATTGTACACATGCACCATAACGAGCAGGTTGTTCAAGTTAATTAACGAATGAAATGACTTTGAAACATTACACAAAAACAAGACAGGAGAGTTTTTCATTTCACTAACAGTTAACTAGTTTCGGTACTCTTGTCTTTGCTTTCTTTCAACACGAAATTCTTGTCTTTACTTTGTGATAACAAGCATGTTTGGCCTTTGTGCACTATGTTGGAAGGTATACAAAATAAACGACAATTGTTTTGTTTTTTGTTGAATTTATCTAGTGAGTTTTAATCTTCATAAATTTTAATAACACAAGAAAAGTAATTTAAATAGTAATTCGTTTCAAGTAATTTAACATAAACATTTTTTTTACAAATTGGGTCTTCCGATCAATTGATGCGCTGCAATGAACCTATAAAAGGCGGAATAAATTATCTAAAAAAATATCATAAATTTATATTATGGAATAGAAATATTAAAAAAACTAATATTTCTGATAATTTGACAGTTTACATAAAATCTTTTAGTTCGGTCACAGTTATTCGAAGTTTTCTTATTATTTTTGTAACTTATTCTTAGTTTAATTTTCAGTTTCCAAAATATTTTTTAAAGTTTGATATTGTTATTTTCCACGCATATTTTCATTTAACTTTCATGCTTAATATTTTTCTTTATTAAATAAAAAAAACTAATAAGTAATAAATTATTTTCTTGTAAATAATGCTTTTAACTAAACTAATTGTTTAACGCATGAAACAAGATTTTAAATTTGTGCACAGATGCGATAGAAAAATATTTTTATTGTTCACCATTGATTGTGTGCATGTCTATGGTTTTTTTTTCAATTGGGGCGAATTGTATCCACCAGGGACGGCTACACCAGGGAACGTAAATTATACACATTAAAAATTTGATATAAACTGTCAAAAAAGCTGGACAAATAACAACTCTGTCAATAAAATGTGGGATTAAAACAATGTACGGCAATGTGGCAGGAAATAAATACGAAAATGTGTCCTTATATGAAGTATTTGTTCGAGTCTACAAAAACTATCCTGTCGATAGGATATATGAACTGTTTAATGCATTAGCTACATATTTTCCGACTGTTGTTATGTTTATTACATGCTATTACATTACTATAAAACATTCTTTAAAATATGTTGTAATCATGTTTACCAAAAACACATACTTTTTCAAGAATATTTAGACTCTCAGTAAAAATCTCAAAATAGTGTACTGAGCTTTGATCAATAATCTGTGATTCATGTTATGTGTTTTCCGTGCGAAAAGTTGTGATTCAATGAAATTCCGTCACCATTGTCAAAGCTCTAAATTATATAAATTTGCATGTAAGTACTATCGATAAAGGCCAAATATTGGAATGTTTACAATTTTCGCATTTATTTAATGACACATATAGTACCTAAGATAAGACCATAGCAGCGCATCATACGAGGTATTATATTAATTGTTATACTATGATAAACTTAAGTTATATTGAAGAATTTTTTCTGTAATTTAAAGGGATCCAATCATTGTTTTTTTAGGGATTTTCACATTATTCTTTTACATTCACTAAGTAAACAACTTAACATACCAAAAAAAAATAATAATTTAGCATTGTTTTTGTCGGAAAGGAAGACTACCAACTCTGTCTCTAACTCTGCCGTTCATTGATCAATTTAGCTAGACATGTTTTTAGTTGTATCTTTTCAATAACGATTCAAGATTTCATCAATGCAACCTGTTGCATGGTAAAGAGATACAACTCAAAGGCGTAAGCATCTTCTAAAACCACACAAAAAACAACACCCTCCTGTAAGCAGCCGCTCTACACCTTCACAAAAACACTTCCATCAGCCAGAATCGCCGTGTGCGCCGTGCCTTTACGCAAGCATCATTCTTGAGAAAACTTCCACTGCCCGCGATGCCATGCCGGATGGCTGTGGTCTGTGGTCGCAGCAAAACTAAACGCAACTCTCGGGGACGCGAGTCGTCATTAGCATATTTTTGATGGTATGTACATTGATGTCATAATCGTTAGGATTAACTCCAGTGCCGGTGCTGCCGGCGGTCCCGTTCGGCAGCAGGCTTGATTGATGATGGTTACCGACGAGCGTTTGGCCACTGCCCGCACTGCTGTACATTAGCGGGCCGCCAACGCCGACCCCGTCCAAGCCGCCACTGTCGAGGGGATGTGACCCGGCCGGGCTGAGGTAGGCACCCGCCAGCGTAGTGCCGGTCGTACCCGGTGCGGTGGGACCACCGCCACCACCCGTCAATAGAGCGCTGGGCGTGTAGTATGGACCTAATTTAATACTATCACCCGGTTGATTAACATTCGGGTGTAATTGATTCGTCGTCGCCGTCGCTGTCGGTCCTAATGTCCCTGCCGCGGACGGTAACAGAAGCTCCGATGGTCGTATGTCATGGTTTGGATATCTGTCGTACTGTGACATGAACGGACGAGAGAAAGAGAAATAGAGAGAAAGAGAGAGAGAGAGAGAGAGAAAGAGAGGAAAAGTGTACGATTATTTAATTGATTTTTTGATCTGGTAATTAATTTTCTGTTACGACAATAACATCGCAACAGTGGGTGCGAGTGGTTTGGAAATCTATGCACTCGGGGGTATTTTCCTCGGGAAGATCCGCAAACGAACGAAGGATTTATTGCCGTAATGCTTTACAGCAGTTTATTCTGTACGCCTTGATGTTAAATGAGTTTTTGGTAGCATAATGCTTTAAACGAACAACAATAGTTTCAAAATGACCCAGACAGCAATTAGTAGTGAAAGCCTTTTTTCCAGTCTAGTAGTTGACGTCTCTCAACACAATACAAGAAACAGTGCCTTGCCAAGATCGTAATCATGGAGAGTACAAAAACACACAACCTTTGACTAAGCAACAGCATCCTTTCGAACGACAAGCTGTTAACAAGCCGCATTAAGAATTGCGGACAAAAGGGTGGGTTGAAAGCGTGTCCAGCGTACAACGAGTGAGCCGAGAACATGAAAAGATAATTGACACCCGGCGACATCATCAGTCAGTGTGCAGTCCGGCCACCCGCCCGGAAGCACAGTCGAGTGGGCAAAGGTGCCAAAAAAGCACCCAAAATGAACAGCCTCATTGGTGTTACGAGGGCGATCTTTTTTGTTGCGGTTATTGTAAAGAAATGAGAGGAACACATTTCTGACACGATACGATTTACCCAGTGCAAAAAAGCGTAAGCATAACAAGGACGCCGGCTCTGGTTCGTTCGTTGATGAGGGTTGTTGTTCTGTCTAGAATGGAGTGTGTTGGTTTCTCTCGATGATTTGGGCAATTGAACAACTTCTCTGGTGCTGTTTACAGTTGTTTTTCTTTTACAGATTTCACAACAACAACAACAACACCGACGACGACAAGGCCGACGACAACGTCGTCCAGCCTATTTTCCCACTTCCCGGCCGCTCTAAGGTGGCTTTACACCCGTGCGATGCTTCGGTCGTGTACGGTGTAGGTTTACGTTGTTATCGACAAAGGCTACGCTACGTTCTGGGGTGTTCTGGTGTGGCCAATGTTTGCATCGTGCAGCAGCTTGCCGATACGTACTCGTATATATATATATTGCCCAATGGTTGAAGTGAAAAGAAATATTTGAGCCCCGGATCGATTGTCTGCGAACATTGTCGTCTGTGTCTTGTGCGTGCGGGGTACGGTGCCAAAGGAAACGAATTTCAGCAATGTATTATTAATACGTGAAATCGAGCCAGCATGCAAAAGGCACTTTTATCGGTTTGTCAGCAAGTTAGTGGCAACGCATCAGCACGTTCCAGGCGGGTTCCAGACGGTGGCATGAGGACATATATTGTGCTTTGCAAGAATGAAGCTTTAAAATGTTCCTCGTGCAAGGGAGTGCTTACGATGATGGCTTATTGTTTGACACTGCATTTGCTATGGGACAAGGTTTGGTAACAGAGTACCAGAGTCTTTGTTGCTTCGTTGCTGCATATATTGATTCAAATATTGATAAGCAAACGGAATGAATTGATTGAAAATGAGGTGCAGGGGTGAATGCTTTCAGTGTTGTGGATGTCTTTCATTTTGATACTTTCTATGGGTATGTGTGTATGTGACGAGCTGGTGGTGGCACACATGACAAGCTGCTCATGAGGCTCGAGCTTGGTTTTATCGATTGATAGGGAATTAAATGACACGAAAGTAATGAAGGGGCTTAACACATTCAATATTTGAATCTTCAACCAGCCTAAATATGTACATCAAACACAACAGATTCGTAGACTGTATTGTTGTAATATAATAGAAGGTAATATAATAAATTATAATTAGTTTGCGTACATTTGATAGTATGTATATAATTTATACCTTTGAGATGAGTTCAAAACTGTCGAAGCACAAACATAAGCCGATCGTAGTCACACAATTTAACAACGCTGTCAATGCTGGTAGATTTTAGGAAAATATCTTTTTTCGCCATACGTTCTTATCCTCCTGAATAAAATGTTTTTTCTTGGTATTGATTTTACAGAAAAGAATATTCTATAAATTCATTCCAGTACTAAATTTAGCACTCATAATACGACACTAATATTTTCAATAACAACCATTATTTTATATTGATCATAATCAGTGGCGGATTTGTCTATAAGCGGACTAAGCGGCCGCGGGGGGCTCCGGCCTAAAGGGGGCCCCGAGCTGAACCTCCACATGTTAGTTCACTTTTACAAGCGATTGATTTTTTGTTATTAATGCACAAATAAACGGAAAACTAAATCATTCTCAAAGTAGTACATTGTTAAAAGTACATTGGTAAGTACATTGGTAAAAGTTGTTACGAACTTTGGAGATAATTTTTGAAGACCAAAACAAATTTTACATACTTTTGCACTCTTCCATATTAAAAATAATAAATCCTCTCCTGATAATAAGTCATAAAAAAGCTCCTGGGACGATTATTTAATATTTTTTAAGAACTTCCTAAACGATCTCGATTGCAAGGACGAAAAGACTACAAATACGCAAGTGCAGGATAATCATTGTCGGTCGCTTGGATTTCAGGCACATGTTTTATGTATCTGTGAAACAGGAAATCACACAAGCTTTGTATAGTGGCTTTCACAGCTCATGTACATGAATGAGCAAACAAATGTATTGCAAACTCTGCTCTAAAAATACAAAAGTATAAATGAGTAAAATTCAGATTTTTTTGTCAGGTTTTCCCGATATGCCTTTATCTAGATATGCCTAGATCTGT